>JABUQX010007994.1:32500-59469 GCA_015478945.1 Trachelipus rathkii
GTGATAACATTGGTTCCTAGGTGTTTTAGGTGAATATTAGATATATGGTCTTGTCCTACTGCTTGTAAGTTTCTAAGGTTTTTAATAATGTCGAATACTTCTAAGTAATGAAGGGGGCTTCTTATTTTGTTTTCAACCATTTAAGCCGTTTTATTATTTGTTCTGTTGGTAGAGTTGTGGTTTGGGACTAAATTTTGAATTTTATATTTCATAACTTTTCACTTCACTCAGCAGTAAGAGAAAATCGTTGCCTTTTATACTTTTAAAATGGTGGTGTAACAGGAAATCCATCTACTTAGGATATGTTTTAGGATATTACATTGTTTTTTTTGGGGGGGAGGGTTGGGAGTTTTGTTGTTTTGATTGCAGATAGATTTGTGGGTTGGTGGTAGTTGAGTGTGTGGTTTTTTTTTATTGTAAGGAATATTTTTTTGGTGCTGGTCTTGTGGTTTAGTGTTTGGGTGGACTGTTACCAATTCTTTTCTGAGTTAAGTTGATTTGATTGTTTATTCTATTGTTGAGGTTTATGATTTGGTTTATTTGGTCTTGATTCGGTTTGTTTATTTTGTGTGAGGGAGTTTCGTTCTTTAATGTGGGTGTCAATTTCAGGTGAAAAGTTGGGGTTGAATTGTTTACAGTGGCCATGTGGATGAATATTTTGGATGTTTTTAGAATTATTTTATTGAAATGTTGTGTTGCTTTGTTGAGAGAAGTAAAATCGGTAATTTGAAAGGAGTCTAAATCTAGTTCTATGAGGTCTGCATAAGCTTGTCAGTTTGCTTTCTTGTAGTTTATATATATATATATATATATATATATATATATATATAATATATATATATATATATATATATAATATATATATATATATATATATATATATATATATATATATATATATATATATAATAATATTATATTATATATATTATATATATATATATATATATATATAAGTACAATGTGTTCAGCGTGACATTGGTTATTTCGTTATAGATTTTTAATGCTCTTTGATGAAATAACCAATGCTTGAAATTGTTTTAAATTTCGCTCATAGATGGCTCTATTTGTTAGAATTAATTTGAGACATTGTTTGAAGCGATAGCTTAACGCTTAGTGTTTCAGTGAATATTCTTGCTTGGTAAGGGAAGAAGGGAAGGCCGCAAGCAATTTTTCGATCGTGTAATAGTGCATCAAAATTGAAGTAATTTTTATTAAAAACAAAAGGAGGTATGCTGCTTAAATCTTCTGTTTTTGATTTATTTGATATTAAATGATTTTTAGAGTCAATTTCCAAAAGTTTATGCCCAGTAGTTTGCATGTTATTAGCTTACCAATCTTAGCGTCAAAATTAGTAATTTGTTTCACTTGATCTCGAAAGCTCTGATACCCTTTAGGGGGGTGCTGGCCCCTAAAAATAGGAAATGCCCGTAGAAGGATGAAATTTGGAGGTTGCATAGAGGAGGAAGGAGTAAGGAGGAGTCCGAGCCGGATTCGGAATCGGAGTATAGGAATCCCTCCGGGGGGTCCCGCCTGAAATAGAAGAAATGAATAAGAGAAGTGGAGAAAGGAGTCGGAGTCGGAGAAGGAGTCGGAGTCAGAGGAATCGAAGTCGGTACCGTACTGCACCGTATAGCACCGCACCGCACCGCACCACACCGCACCGCACCGCACCGCACCATACCTAGTAACGGATGGAGTTTACAACATGGTATCTCCCTCAAACTTGACACCCCCATTGGGGGTGACGTAACCTCGTCGTAGACGAGGTTACGTGGCTTTGCACCCCCGGAGGGGGTGCTGCCCCAAAACCTTGGATATTGACGTAGAAGGATGAAATTCGGTATACACTCTTATTATAAGGTATCTCTCGTCTTGACAAGGTTACTGGGCCGTGCAAGCCCCTTCAATTCAAATTATAATATATGTCACGAATTATCAAGGTAGAGTCACGAAATGACCAATGATATCACGAAATAAACAACCGTTTTATAGTTGGAGAAAAGGTTCTCATATTTCAGTGGCAATGTTAATTTTTTAAAAGTTTTTAAAAAACAACATCGTATACACCAAGGTCTAGCCTAAATATCTTATATTTGTAGTTACAGAAATATTAAGTGAATCGCATACAAATTAGGAAAATGTTAGTTTTATCACGAATATACCAAGGTTTACCTATATAATTTATAATATATATATATATATATATATATTATATTATATAATATATATATATTATATATATATAATATATATATATATATATATATATATATATATATATATATATATATATAAATTATTATATATATATTTATATACATATATATATATATATTTATATTATATATATATATATATATATTAATATATATTAATATATATATATATATATATATATATATTATATTAATATATATATATATATTATTATATATATAATATATATAATATATATTATATATATATATATATTATATATATATATACTTGCCCGCTACCGTGGCTCAAACGGTAGAGCAACGGAGTCGCATGGCAAGGGCGCGGGTTCGAATCCTAGCTCGGATCCTAGGTAGAATTACTAGAGAAGTTCCCCTCTTTGAATGGGCTATGCCCGTGAGGTGTGAACTTTTTCTATAGAAAAATATATATATATATATATATAATAATTATATATATATATATATATATATATATATATACATGAAAAAATTTATTTTATTTGCATAGACCAAAAAGTGATTGTCACAACGAAACTTTTTTGTCAATATAGCACCACACGAATTATGGTTAACATAACCAAGCTGTTTTTGTTACCATAAACGAAATAGGTGTGTAACCGTGACCAAAAAATTGGTAATAGTAACCAAATATTTCTTACACTAACGAACATTTAGTCAATTTATTTGGTTGTGATTATCAAATCATCATCAACAAAACTGAAATTAGTTACAAGGACCACAAAACTTTAGTTGCATCAACAACACTATTGATTCTCACAATCAAAATTTATTTGTAATAACCTGTTTGATTTATTTATCATGATCAAATATTTTGTTCGGTTAACCAAAACATTTATTAGCAATCAAAGTGGGAATTTGGAATTTGGCAATTGCAACTGAATTTTGGTTAGATTTACTAAATAATTATTTTTAGTTACATAATGTATAGTTATAACTGCAAAAGTTTCGTTGGATTTACTAAATATTTATTTGTTTGTGCTAGAATTTGGTCACTAGGACAAAGGATTGTGATTCGGTTAACCAAAACATTTATTAGGAATCAAAGTGGGAATTTGGAATTTGGCAATTGCAACTGAATTTTGGTTAGATTTACTAATTAATTATTTTTAGTTACATAAAGTTTAGTTATAACTGCAAAAGTTTCGTTAGATTTACTAAATATTTATTTGTTTGTGCTAGAATTTGGTCACTAGGACAAAAGATTTTGATTCGGTTAACCAAAACATTTATTAGGAATCTAAGTGGGAATATTGGTTACCTTAGCAACAAATATGGTTAGATTTACTAAATAATGTTTAGTTACAACAGCAATATTTTCGTTGGATTTACTACATATTTATTTCCATTTGAGCTAGAATTTGGCTACTAGAACAAAAGATTTGTAACTATAGCATTCTTATATTAGTTGCAACAAATATATTACTGTACTCTACAGTAAACTTTGTTGATTTGATTTATTTATGATCATCATATTTTATTTATCCACTGTAAATATTTGGTCAAAGCGAAATACTGATTTAGTTAGGAAAATTAAACTCTGTAGGTATAATGGAGAATTCACTTGCCAAAAGTTAAATTAATAGGAAAAATTAACGGTACAAATAACTATAATCTGCTGAATCACCAAATCTATTTTCCTTTATATTTACATTTTAAATAGTGATTAAATTTTTACAATTAATTTTATCACAAAGAAAATCTCAGATCAATCGATACTGAACACCTGAGCTTTTCTTTATAATAAAATTCTATATAAAAATGAGCTCTTCAGTAGGTTAATATCACAAAAAAAATGTGTTTCATATTAAAGTTATTTGTACCGTTAACTATTCCGATTAAATTAAAAAGTTTTAGCCTGTGAATTTTCCATTAAACTTACAAATTGTAATTATCGTTAACTAATCAGTTTTCAAAACCAAATATTAACAACTGATAAAGAAAATATGATCTTCATAAATAAAATACAATGCTTGTGCAATTTTTTATATTTTTTTTGTAAGGAATAATCGTAATTGAAATTACAGATTTTAAATTACTAATTATCACAATTAAGTAAATCAGAGTTAAGTTAATTTTACATTTACCTTTTCAGATATTTGAAATAAATTTTATGTAACAAAATATACATTGCTTACAAATTATAATTAGAGCAAAGAAAGTACTTCAATGCTCAAGTGTTAACATAATTGGCAACAGAGGATGAAAAAAAAACAGGTGCAAATGATTTATATAATAGAAACGAAAATAAAGACTACAGAACATTTTTTAACTGAATATAATAATAATAATAATAATAATCATAATAATAATAATAATCATAAAGAATAATAATCATAAAGAATAATAATAATCATAATAATAAAGTATTTATCATATATTAAAGATTCCACTTAAAAATTTTTTACCACCAATAAAATTCAACTTATAGGAGTTATAATCGACACACTCGGAAAGACATGATAGTGATAGACTTTTATTTTCGGGTTTCTCAATTTCATAAGCATGAAAATGAGTGTTAAATTCAAGCGTTCTGTATGGCTTACCACAAAATATTAAACGGGGAGGATCATAAACAAAAATGTAAATTATTTCAAAAAATATTGGCATATCATCTTTAAGTGCATTAAACAAAAAATATTTTGATTTATAGGTACGGCCATTAAAAATAACACGACGATAAGCATTAAACCTTTCCCCATAAGTTGATAAACTTGCATTAAGACGTACTATTTCAGGAAAATCCATTACATTTATTTTTTCTCCACAGACAAGAGTATCATCCAAACATCTGTTGGAAATTAAACGATAAGAAAATTTTAATTGATATTTAGTAGCAATTGTTTTAAGTAGATTTCTTCTACACTGACTAGTATTACTAATTAATTTCAACTCTCTATGTTTCGCTTCAAATCTCATACACCATAAATTAATAAGAGGACCATATTCACAAACCATCCGCGGATAGTGCACCATAAAATGATGTTTAGGCTTTAAATTAGAATCTGAAAATAAATTTAAATACATTTCATGATGTTCTGAAATAAGAGTAGACAGTAAAACATGAATTCCCTTTTGAAGTGTGCTTGAAAATAAAATATCTAAAATTTGTCTAAGTATCAAATACAATTGCCAATGTTTGTCACTGCATGGTATATAACTTCCTATAAGGTAAGGAAATATATTTACAAAGGAAATCATTTCCGATGCAGAAAAACCTAATGAATCTTTGACTAAATTTTCGTGTTTTATGCAAGGTACTGCAGCTTCATTTTCTCCGTAACTGTAAAAACGAATCCTATTATTTAAAGTTTCAAGTGAAAAAATATTTACATTTACATAAAAAAGTATGATTTTACTCAAATCAAAATTACAAACACCCTCAGTTATATCGTGCATTAAATCACCAATAACATTGTCCAATATATGAAAATTTGAAACTTTATTAAAAATGCATTCAGATCTTATACCAGTTTCTGAAGGCGTATTTAATAATACCTCTCTTTCATATTCATCTTTCCTCCTCAGTAATAAAATGTCTTCCGTCATTTGTCTTTGCAAGATTTCCTTACTCGCTTTACAATGCCTACAGTAATAATTCGCATTAAAACTTTGAACAAACCCTCCAATTGTATTCATAGCTAAATTATCACCAATAAGTGATATCAGTTGAAAATAAATTTTAAAGTTTCCATTACCGATTTTCACTTCAATACCTTCTGCTTGCAAATAATTTAAATCTTTTATCATCTTGTTGAAAATAATTTCGTTATCAAACATTCGCATATCTGATGAATAAGATAACATTAATAAAAAAATATTTTCTAATCGCGATTGAAACTCTTTAGGAAAACATCGAACAGAAAAGTAAAATGCTCCTATTTTGTTCTTACCAGCATGTGAACCCAATGGATTGCCACATTCAAAATCATCATAGTAAAGAAGGAGTGGAAAAATTCTTCTTCCTGGGTAATTTAATTTACTAGTGGCCATATTCCCATTACTAATATCATTTAAAAGTACAGACTCTGAACAAGAATCCATGTATTTACATGCAATATCATAAACGTTGTCCATCGAGAACAAACATTTTAAGGTATCGATAATAGGAATATAACAAATACGAATGGGAACTTTTTCTATGACTGTTTTAAGTTTATATTTCTTCAGTTTGGTTTTATATCCTATCGTTATAAGCTGAGGATCAACATACACCTCTTTTTTACGTAGATACTTTAAAGTTAAAAATTCAGTACGAAATACTGAAAATGGATTTTGAACGCTATTAAAAACCTGTTCTAGAGCATGCGAGTCCATATCACGAAAAGTAGAAAGAATTTTGTGTTTAAGCAAGGGCAAGAATGATGAATTAAAAATTAAATTCTCAGCTTGGAATATTTCCTCTCTAATTTTCTTTCTTGATGCAAAATCATTATGAAATTTTTGAGAGACAAATTGCAGAATTTCTTCCTCGAATTTACTTTGTAGGGCTGAAACATCATATTCTAAAAAAGAGACTTGACATTCGTCTTTCATTTCTAAAGGATGAGAAAATTTATCATTAGATAGATTAATATTTTGACGTATTAAAGTAGATTGAATAATGTTACTGGAAGCACCGCTTGAAGACTCTAAAAGATTATCATTATTAGAACTAATAAAATCATTTTGTGAATTTTGTTTTGTTTTTTTGTAATTTTGATTAGAGTTTATAACTTTTAAATTGGAAAGATGTTTTTTCAAATGTCTTTTAAAGGGCCATTTTAAACAAAATTGCTTTTGGCAATTACCTTGCCCACATATAAATTTACTTTGAGAATACTGCTCTGGGTGAAAAACTTGCAAATGTAATATCAAACTAGAATCACTAGGTACTTTTCTCTTACAATAAAAGCAAACAAAACTAAATTTAGCAATTTCCATTTTCTAACTATAAATTTTAAGGTTATCAAAATTTTAATCCGAAATTTCGTCAGTATTATATGATGTTATATCTGAAATTAATTCGCACACATCAGAAACTGTCTTATCCCACTCAGTTGTAATTTCAAAAAAGAACTTCTGTATAAATAACCAAACACTTTCAGATTCCATAGGGTATTGAAGGTGGAAAACATGAAAAGCTTTAAAGCAGTTTTCAATTGCATTTAAGGGTGAATCAAATCTGTATAGCACTTTATTCATAACCACGTAGTAATGCACTGCATTCAGAAGATCTTCTCCCTCAATAATTACAAATGGCTGCATGTGTAATGACATCTCCCCAAGCTTTTCCTGTCTTCGAGAAATGATGTTAGGAATATCATCTGCAATCTGAAAAAGAAATGCATTAATATTAGAATGGAATAAATCATAATACTAATATCCTCAGCATTCTGAAAAAGAAATGCATTATTAAAATGGAATAAATCATAAAATTAACATTTTAACTTTTTAAGGGATATTGTGAGTAATAAAAGTAAAAAGGGAATATATTTTTAATTTAGTAAAAAGTATAATATAAAACTAAATAATAAAATTACCAGAGCATGAATCATGAAAGCCTCTTGCATGTCACCTTTCGAAGGTTTCCAATTTGTATTCTTTTTGGATGGAAGTGCGACTTTTTTGGGTTTTAGCAGCAGGGGTAATAAATACAGAAGAACAGCATCTTCTCCTATAAAGGGAAATTTTGAAAGAAAAAAATATAGCTGGATTTTACAAATTTGGTTTAAAAAACTTTGGCTATTTAAACAAAAATATCAATCCTCGAAATAACATAAGCAATAACACTGCCTAAATACGTACTGGAAAAATTACCATTACAATTATCAAATCCAACTTTATAACTACATTAACTTCTTACAATTTCCCCTTTTTATATAAATAAATTTCTACTTTATTCAAAATATTCCTTTAACTTAAATGCCAGATATTATCAATTCATTATGTAAATATTAGCACGAGATGTCAGTCACGATTAAAGAAATCAAAACTGTTAAATCCCCATTTTATTATACGAGCCCAATTTCCACTATAATTTAAAAAAATTGTTTGATAAAAGATTCCAACTACAACCTCATCTCTGAATAAAAAAAATGGGATGTCTATTCCTACTAAAAACCGAGTGCCACTGAAGGAGACTTACACCCATTCCTAAAATTATGCCACTAAAAACGACTTGAACCTTTTCTTATAACTTATATTTGAAATGAAAACATTTGCGTACATATATTTGATTTCATAGCTATAAAATAAAAATAATGGTGGAGTGAAAAACCCATTCAAAAATACTATGATAAAATTATTTACACATGTAAATATGACCATTACTTCATACTTAATGATTAATTACTAATTTGAAATACGTAATAACACATGCAGGCATTAATGATAATACAAATAAACAGAAAACTACTAACCTTTTGAACCTTCAGGGTGAATATTTTTCAAAAGGTTGATCCATGTTTTATGTTTGATTCTGTTCATCATTAAGTGTTTAATACTCTCTTTATTCAAATTCCATTTGAGATAAAATTTAGATGATGTTCCAAACATAGTTATAAAATCAATACTTATCTATAAATATATATATATATATAATATTATATATATATATATATATATATATATATATATATATATATTATATATATAATTAATATATATTATATATCTTATATATATATATATATTATTATATTATATATATATATATATTATATATATTATTATTTTATTATTATTATTATTATATTAATCTCCTCTCCCCAAGAAATGGGGTAAAGGTGCGTTATTGCATCGGAAAAGAAAAGTAATAGAAGAACATGACACAGTCGAAAAGAAAGCCCAGCCTTACCGCCCTCTCAATATCAATTAGCGGGAACCCGTCGCCGTCAGAAAATCCACCCTAGAGCTTCATGGGACCGCGACGGATCCTCACTAATACTATGTAAATCGTCAGGTGCAGGGTTCATCCCTTGACCCAGGTGGGCCACAGCCACGCCCCCTCACAACACCCCGATTCATTCCTATCAACCACCATTCTTCTCGGACACTCTACGCAAAACTCACTTTCTTTCTCCAGGCCTTCATTCACTGCATCCATACCATTTTTCTTCGGTCCTCCCAGCCGGTCGATTCCAACACACTCACCACTATACATCCGCTTAACAACCGACTATCATCCATCCTTCCCACATGACCAACCATCTCAACATACTTTCATTTATTCTCTCATTTAGAAACTTACATGTCTTCTACATCTCTCTCTAAATACGTTCATCTCCTCTATTTCTGAGCTGTGCTACTATAGTTGCGCCATAGGTTGTCCATACTGAACACGTTGAAACTTTAGATATATACCTCTTATTCCAGCCCATAGTCTCACTACTATACAACACAGGTAACAACATACCTCATGTAAGACCTATGCGCACTGCTAAGACTTAGTCCTTCAACTCCACAACGATTTAATTGGCACGCAGCCACCTTCCTACCATTCACAACTTTTCCTACTACACTCTTCCATCATCCGTTCTTTTCATCCAATATACCTAAATATTTAAACTCAGACACCTGCTCCCAGCTGCTCACCATTAACATAATACTTCACACGCGAGGACTATCCTCAACTCACAACCAAACCTTGCTCTTATCATGTTAACTTTCAAACCATTCCTTTTACACACTCCTACCAAATCTCTCTACTATCCTTAAACTCTCTTCAGATTCACACACACAAAACCGAATCATCCGCATATAATAGGTAGGGCCACCCTCCACTCACCTCCATTCTCCATCATTCTGACACCTTTCCTGCACCCCCATCTCTAATCCTTTCATAACCCCATCCATAATACAAATTAAATAACCAAGGAGACATACACATCCCTGCCTCACTCCACTATTATATTAACCAATCACTTTGACACCATTTATTCTTACACACGCCTCACTATCTTTTCATACATACTTTTAATTCCATTCCAGAAAGCCTACCACCAACACCAATATATTACTAACACCTGCCACATAGAGCTTCCCTATTAATTCCTAATCATACGCCTGTTGCAAATCCATAAAACCTAAATACAATTTATGCTTTTTATTCAAAGTTTTAGAAAAATCGGAGGAATTTAATTTGATTCACACATGCTCACAATGTTCTCACATTGTTCTCCCAAGCAGTCCATAAGTTCACTCGACGCACTCTTTCGACTAAAATACCTGCATATATCTTCTTCCCTACAACACTAATAAACTAATTCCCCTATATTCCTACAGTCCCTTATCTCCTTACCCTTATATAGGGGTACTATTACTGCTCTCCTCCAATTCTCGGACACAAACCCTCCATAAACGCTTATACCAACTTCCAAAATCCAGTATCACTATCTCGGCTCCGTTTTGATCATTTCACCCCGTAATTTCATCTATTACCTGCAGATTTACATTTCTTCAACTTTCTCACTCTACCCATTACTTCCTGCTTGCTAAATACCTCATCCCAAAAATACTATTCCTTCTTCCGACCATCAAACCTCACATACATTCATATCACCTCTTCATTACTATTAATATTATATACAGATTCTCAAAGTGCTCACAGAACGCTCTCCTCACATCGCTCTCATCAGTCCAAAGCACCAGTGCGCCTATTCTTTGAATTCTAGCCGCAGTGTTCCCTTATTCCTCATTCTTTAACCTTCCCGCTTCCTTCAGAAAAGCCCTTCTATTACTTGTAAGTGCCTCATTCATGTCCTTCCAACTGTTCATTTACTCTTCTTGTCTCCTACGTATGCACGCTTTTAGCTTCCTTTTTTTCCTCCTTTATACTTCCAAACATCTTTCTTATGAAACATCATTGGCTTTTAATACATTTAACCACGCTTCTTTTTTTACTTTCACACTGCACTGTTAAACATTCTTACCTCCTACTTTAGCAATCCACATACCTTCCTTGCACTGCTAACAATTGTTTCCTTCATTTGCTCCCATATTTGTTCAGTTTCAACTTGTTCACATTCGACTGATTTTACTTGCGAGTGTTCTTAGATACTTATCCTTATTTACCTTGTTTCACTTGTTCAGTTAACTTCTCACTCTTAATTCTACCACTTCCTTCCGATCACCTTCCTCTCCATCCAAGCCCCTCACTTATTTTAATTTACATAGAACAACATAATAATCCGATAATCCCATTCCTAATCCTATCACTGATTTAACATCCAACACATCTTTCAACATTCCTCTCACGCAACACAAAATAATATATATATATATATATATATATATATATATATATATAATATATATATATATATATATATATATTATATATATATATATATATTATATATATTATATATTATATATATATATATATTATACTTACTTCCTTACCCCTGACCCCCCTCAATTGGAGGGCCACACTGCCTCCAGAAAGCCGGCCGCATCCTTTGGGCGTTTCCACAGGTCTTCAACAGATGTGATAGAAAAGCAGTTCGGGGGGCGTCGAGAGCTGGGCAATTTAGAAGGAGGTTCTTTACTGTATCTGGGTGGTTATGGCATCTAGTACATGTGGGGGAAGTGACGTTATCTAGTTTAAATTTAAATTTATAATGTAATAGTTTTGGGTGGTGTCCTGATCTGCACCTAGCGAGATTAACTTGGTCTCTTCTGGATAGTGAGTTTTCAGCAGGAGAAATTTTTGGTGGTTGGGATTTTAAAATTTTGTTGTTAGGGCGATTTTGTAGCTGAATGCTAGTGAGATGGGTATGTATATGAGAGAGCCAAGTTTTGTTGGGGGAGGGGGGGGAATGATGTTATATATGTCATTATAGAGTTTGGAGGGTGAGGAGGGAGGGAGTTTTAATCTGTGACGGATGGGGTTGTTGAATATTTGGTGACAAGGGTGGGATGGGTTTAAGGTTTTCTGGTAAAATTGTGTTCCTACCATCTCTAAGTGGGAAGTGATAGGGAGAATTTTGGTTTCGTTCTGTAGATGGTGGATGGGGGTTGTTTTGGTACAACCAGTAATTATTCTAAGGGCGGTGTTTTAATTTTTTTTTAATTTTTTTTATGTTGGCTTTTGTTATTGCTGGGAACCATCCAGGGGAAGCATAGTTTAATGTTGTTCTGTGAAGTTGTTTGTTTATATGTGGTGATAAGTGTGTGTTTTCTGTCGCTAAAATCATGTTGGGAAAGTGTTCGGAGAGTGTTTAGTTTACGTATGGTGGAAGATGTAATTTGTTCCATATGTGGGGTGAATGTCAGATGTGTCTCATATGTAAGGCCTAAAATTTTTGGAGTTTTATTAAGTGGAAGGGGGGTGTTATTTAGAAGAGCTATAGGGTGTAGTGAGGATTGGGAACGGTCTGTGGTAAGCAGGGCTGCGGAGTCGTAAAATAAATTTTTTGACTCCGCGACTCCGACTCCTTAAATTCAAATTTGGATTTTCAACTCTGACTCCGACTTCACTTAAACAAAAATTTTAGACTCCGACTCCGACTCAACTTAAAAAAAAATTTTCGACTCCGACTCCACTCAAACAAAAAATTTCGACTCCGACTCCGACTCCAGCAGTAAAATTCAAAATTTCGAGTCTGCCTCAGCTTAGTGCTTACAGGTACAGTAAAACATTTTTTTGTTTCAGGGGATGATCCAATATTGGAGATTTTGGGACACCATTTTAGCCCCACCTAAAAATGGACATAAAATTCTTAATAAATTTCAGACAATTTTGTTGGGGAAGAAGCAAACCGCAGCTTTTTCTGACCTCTAAAACGTCATTTTCGAGTGTTTTTAGGTATCTGTAGTCATTGTTTTGGCATTTTCATTTTTTCAGAACCACTTTTTTTGACATTTTTTCGTATCAACTTCTACAATTATTATTCGAAATTACTTCAAACTTGAAATATGCATAGATGGGTCCATTGCGCACAAATGTCAAGAATTAGTTTTTTGGTTTTTTTAAAATTGTGCTCAGGATCTATTAAAAAAACAAAAAAAAACAAAAGTAGGTTGTTTTGAATTTCGACATTGCTGAGCACAATTTTCAAAAAATCAAAAAACTAATTCGTGACTTTTGTGCGTAATGGACCCATCTATGCATATTTCAAGTTTGAATTAATTTCAAAAAAATTGTAGAAGTTGATAAGAAAAAATGTCAAGAAAAATGGTTCTGAAAAAATGAAAATGCCAAAACAATGACTACAGACACCTAAAAAAAAAAACACGAAAATGATGTTTTAGAGATCAAAAAAAGCTGCGGTTTGCTCTTATCCCCATCAAAATTGTCTGAAAATTAAGAATTTTATGTCCATTTTTACATGGGGGCTAAAATGGGGTCCCAAAATCTCCAATATTGGATCATTCCCTTCAACTATTTTTTTTCGCTTGCTTTTGAGAATAAAAAAATATACCACAAAGAATCAAATCTCCAAATGCTATACGGTAAAGTACCGTAAAGACAAAGATGCAGGAGCAACACATCACAAACAAATATATTTCAGTTTCGGAAAACATTGTATAACGTAATTATAATTCTAATTATAAAACAGCCACTATAAAATTAACAGTTTAATACTTTGTTTCAAGTGTACTTAGAAAGTTAAAATCATATACTTAATAATAATAATAATAATAATAATGATAATGATAATGATAATGATAATGATAATGATAATGATAATAATAATAATAAATAATAATAATAATAATATAATTAATAATAATACTCGTATAACTTCTAAACTACATTTTTGATGATGTTAAAAAGATAAAAAAAACTGGCGTTTAAATGTTTTACTTTAACGTTTTATAAATGGTAGAGCCGAAAGAGAAGTAAATGTTTAATGTACAGGTAAATGTTTATACACAAATTATGATTCTAATATACTCGAAAGGTATAAACTATTAATTATTAAAACCCTAATCCACAGAGCCTATAAAATAACTTCAACGTGACGACTCTTTAACAAAGAGGTGATAAGAATAACGAAAAACTTAATTAATAATGGGTACCCTCAATTTAAAATAGAAAAAGTTATAAAAGAACTATAAATAACATTTTAACTCGAAATAAAAATTCACTTGACATGGAAAGCAAATAGCTTTCTATTTTAAATCATTAAATTTGACAAACTTTTCTAGAGAAGAACAAAAATTTAACATAATTGTAAAGGAACATGTTAAGTCTGAAAAGAAGCTATTACACGCCGAGACGAGTGTCCTCATACTTTAGTACCCGTGGTCATTGTTCGGAGGATTACAAAAGTTATGTTGTATATCAATTTAATTGCAAAGAAGTAGGATGTAATTCCTCTTATGTTGGATACACAACTAACACTTTAAGAACCCGAATTATGCAACATGTGGTTTTCTTGCGTCCCCCAGGGCCTCAATACTTTTATGTCTTCGTGGCATATGGAACTTTAGCCTTTTTCTGTCCCCTCATTTTTTCATGCTTCCTGTCTATGTCTTAGCTTCTGTCTCCTTGTGTACGTGTGGTAGTTGGGTTGGCGACCAACTAATACTTACCCCACCAAAGGAACAATGGCAGGAACGTTGGTGTAGTGATCACAGAGGGGATAAACTGAAAGGTAAGCTAGGATTAGGATAAACTGTGTGAAACTAGAAATCGGAGTGGCGTTTGGGCACAAAACCGAAAAACCGCTACCATAAAGTGGTTCAAGCTCGCCTCTGCATTAGCCACATCAAACTCACACATGAACATTACATGTTCAAAACCAAGCCACCTACTTGTCAATTTTGCAACCTTTTTTTCACAATCCATCTTCCACATTTTGGTTGTATATGACAAACTAACTCCACTTAGATGTGGTATTTTTCTGGTCTTTATTCAGTACTACCTATAAACGACATTCTTATATATTAGCGGTCTTCAATATTTAACAGTAATGACATTTTCATTTTCGCTACTAAACTACAAGTTTTACATTCTCTGTAACCATTGAAAACTTTTGATACTCTCGTTTTACTAGTAGTTACCCTGTTATGGGTTGTGCAGTCCAGATGGCAGGTAAACAGTGTTTGTGTAACTGATGTACATAATTTTAAAATAAAATAAAATAAAATAATATATATATATTATATATTATAGTATATAATATATATATAAGTATATATAAATATATATATAATATATATATATATATAGTATATATATAATATATATATTATATAACTACTTAAGAATATGTCCATTGGTGTTTTCTAATATTGGCCAATCAAGAAAAGTACTATGTATTGTAGCTTCCTCTTTAAGGTGGATATCAGATATTCTCTTATCTGAAGTTTCATTCCACAATTTTTCTACTTGTTCCCAAGGTTCTTTGTTAAACCTAAGCCACTGCTGCTTTTCAAAAAATTCTTCCTCTGATAAGGATTCACCTAAAATTTTTGCAAAAGCTGTTATAATTTTCAAATTGATTATTTTAATGCTTTATCATAGATGACTACTTATCTGTGTAATAATGTATTAAAGTTCAAAAAATTTGGTTAACACTACAACATAAGACTTCATATTTTACCTTCATGCAATAAAATACTGGTTTTAGATTTTTTAGCCACACTCTTAGAAATATGCTGAGAATGTAAGCCCAGTTTTCGAAACTTTCTTCTCATATTTCTGTATCTCTCGATGAGCTTTCCTTTGGCTCTCTTTTGTTGTTTGCCATCCGTTTGAGGAGGAATAAAGTAAGTAAGTGACATCCTCAGTTGAAATAGTTTCGGAACAGATTCATTAAAACTGCATCACCTTTTTACCACATCTAATTGATATATATAATCTAAACCTATATACTAATCACCATATATATTATAAACTAATATATATCATAACGCTAGGGATACTCTATATATAGATATGATAATATACTATATAGTATATATATATATATATATATTAGTATATACATATATTTCGATACGAATACCGATATAATAATAATTATATATATATATATATATACATATATATATATATAAATATATATATATATATATACTTATATATATATATATAATATATATATAGAAAACTAAAAGTGTACAGGCCCCACTGCTTATTGGAATAGTGACACATAGGTTGGAAAACATCTCTAGGGACGACACCTATCTTTAAGAATCAAAAATTCATTCATGGGCTATTGAAATTTTACTCTGGAGTTTAATTTGTGATTAAAATCAAAACTGATCTGCTCGTGAAGTGGTAAGATTCAGCCAAAATTTTGTTCAGTATGTCAGGATATCCCAGACCAAAGAGTGGGAAAGTTTTACAAACTTCCTTTTGTTCTCAAGATTTTTATCCAGATCCTAGCTGAGTCCAATTATAAAAATGTAAAAAAAAAATAAAAATATTTTCATAAAAATCAGTAAATGGTGTTTTTCTCTAACAATTAATATGTTAACCAACGACCCAATATCTCAAGAAACTCTCCCAGCATTCTACAGCTTGTCCAATTTAAAGTAAAGTAAAATAAAATATTTAAAAATATTGAAGTATAAAAACATATTCACCACCATATCTAAATACTATAACTAAAACATGCCAACCCTACCACAAGCACTCAACAAAATAGCTGCTACTTATGCAGTTCAACCACAATTTTAAAAGAAAGCCACATTGACTGTCATAACATACTATGCTATCCCCATAAGGGTGTCCAACAAATAAGCAAAAACATGCAATATAAAGGCCTAAGGCGCGCACACAAATTTTTCTTTTTTTAAAAGTTCATATACAGGCATAGCCCTTTTCAAGGAGGGAAGCTTCTCTAGGTAGTTTCTACCTAAAATCCGGATGAGGATTTGAATCCAGGCCCTGTACATCTTATGTGTGTGGAAAAGCTACTATGTATATATCAATTTACACACACACAGACAAACACATCATATATAATATATATATATATATATTATATATATATATATACTACTATATTACATTAAACTATAGTTAATATATATATAGCTACTCTATAATATATATATAATATAGTATAATATATATAGGAGTTGAGTCGCCGACCTCATACGAGAGGAAGGCTGGGCAAATCTTCCCGCTAGCAGATTGGGTTTTATCTACTGGGAGCGAGAATTAAAACTCGACTGCTACACGTTGGTGGCGCTGGTTTGGATAGACATTTTTATTTTCCAAATTCCTCAAATTCCGCCGTGTCCCTTTATGAATTGAGGCTTGAGTACTTTTACACAGGTGTTTTTTTCATAATATAGATATATATAAATATGTGGACTATAAGTAAAGAGAAAATGATAAAAGAGCATACCTTATAGTAGTATATATATATATATATATTATATAATATATATATATAGTATATATATATATATATAATATATATAATATATATATAATAGTATGTATATGTATATATATAATATGAAAATTTTCACTCAAAATAAATTTTCACTACAAGCATACATTATAAACAAAGGTTAATTATCTATAGTTGCTCACTGCTAATGCCAAGCTCTACAATGTTAATTAGCTTTTATGGAATTTAGATATTCACAGCATTTCTTAAACTGTTTATCTGACCTTATAAATATAATTAAGTCTTTAAAATTTTATGTTGCTATTAACTTATGAATCAGTTTATTTAATTAGAAAACAAAACTTACTCCCCAATACAATAGTCCTGTTCAATGCAATAGTCAACCAAAATTTCAACAACATCATCTCTATGAGCTTTTTCAAGTTGTTTATGTATTTCATAATTTCTCAAAACAATTTTTCCTTTTGAAGTCCTTCTTAAAATTTCTTTAACATCAAAATTCTGCAAAGTTTTCATATTTATAAAATTTTAATATTAATAACTAAGTATGATAATATATATATACTAATATACTATCATATAATATATAATATATATAACATATATATTATATATATATATATATAATATAAATATTATAATATATATATATATATATATATTATATTTAATGAGTGTGAGTTCAACCTTCTCTTTTGAAATTGGCATGATTCGAATGATGCATTGGCCTCCGCTGCGAGATCCATCAGTACAAGACTAACACATCAAGCTTTCTCTTCTCTGAAATATTTCTCTGTGGTTCATTATTTTGTAGTTTCCCAGGTTTTTCTAGATCAACCTCCTAGAATATAGACAATAACTACATCATCAAACTGTTGCTACCTTATTTATGCATTCTGCTTTTGATTTATTAATATTAAAAATTAAAACTATAATATATACTATAATATAATATACTATATTATAATAATATAATATAGTATAGTAATATATATATATACATACCTATATAATAATTATAGTATATATAATACTATATACCTATACTCTTATTAATACTGATATAATAATAAGTATATATAAATATATCATAATATTATCTAGATAATATATCAAATAACTAAATATAATGATATATAAAACTTGACGTATATATATATAATACTATATATAATTGTTACTACTATATATTATTATATATAGTATACATATATATAATAATATCATATATAATAATAGTAAATATATACTATACTATATTATATCATCTGAGTATATATATATATATAATATATAATATATATATATATCGGGGCAGCTGGTGACATGTTGCGACAAAGAAGATAAAATCAACTTCTTTCTAGTTATCGGGCATCAGTAACAAAAGTTTCAGAGAAAGGTATAATTGGGAGGATACACCTTTTTGATTGAAATAATTTTCTTGGATATCACCCAACACTTTGTCAAAAATTCAAAAATTTTTAAAAATTGGACAACCAATTTTTTAGGACAATTTTGGGAACTTTTGTAACATGTTGGGTATAAAAAAAAAGATTTATTTCCTATAAAAAAAGGTCTTCCCCAATTATACATGCTCTGAAACTTTCGCACTGATAGGATCAATAGTAAAAAAGTTAGTAATTTTTTCATGGCAACCACGTCACTGAAGCCACCATATAACTTTATATATTTATATATATATATACCTATACTTCATAGCTAATAAGTATATATAATAACTATATCAATATAATTAATAATATATCAACTACACATAATATATGTATATATTCATATATATATATATCTAATATACTTATGATATATACTTATATATATAATATATATCACCATATATATATAATATAATCTATATATAAATTATATATATAGCTATATTACGTCATATACGTACTACTATTATAGTCTGGATATAATACTATAGTAGTTACTATTATATACTCACCTATACTAGTATAAGTAATATATTATATTATATAATATATATAATATTATTATAAATATATCATATTATAATATAAATATATATTTATATATATAGTAACTACTATATATATATATATATAATATATATATATATATACGTATATATAATATATATATATTTTGTATTTCCAAATGCTGTTGAGAAGTTTCATGCGAAGACCAAGTGGCTTAGGAATTAATTCAGCTGCAACATCTGGTGTAATATTTATCAATGTGTCCAAATCAAATTTCTCTTCTATGAAATTAAAGTATCAAGATTAAATAAATATCATTAAATAATTAATTTCAATTAGTCCATTGGTTTTGAAAATGAGTAAATAGAGGTGTCAAATAACAAATAACTTCAATGTCACGATTATGACATTTAAGCATAATCTTCATTACAAAAATACAAACCATTAATCAAACAACACACCATCACCTTACAACATTCAATTAAACAGGTTCTTAAACTGGCAATCAAATTGCGCTTATACAAAAGCATATATCATAATTCTTAAAAGTAATTAGAAATATTTATCTCAGAGCAATTTTGAAATAATGAATTTCTGAAATTTGAAAAATTTGACAGGTGCAGTTTAACAGCCTCATTCGTATTTTCTTGTATTTCTGGTAGAAATACGTTTAACGTTTAATACCCAAATAAGTAATATTAATATGTATTACTATATAATATATATAATAATTATATATAATACTATAATAATATAATAAGTTTATTACTATAATATATATATATATATATATTATATATATATCATATATATATACTAGTAATTTATATAATATATATATTATATATATATATAATATATAAGTATATTATATATATATATATATATATATCATAATATATATATATATATACATACTATATATAACTATATATATAATTGTGTTTGTGAAATGTCAGATGCAACTACCATACACGATCTTATATAGCTACTTCATGAACACAATCAATTAATTTTCTAAATATTTGCCAAATATGTTTACCAGGTCCCTGTGCTTATCATTTTTTTTCCCTTATTCTTTTAGCCTTTATTCAAAATAAAAATTGACAAACAAAGCCAAAGTAACCACAAAACTATTAAAAAGCATTCTTCACATTTTTTTCGTCTAAAACCAAAAATAAAAAACTAGTTTTTCCTTTTCTCTAAAAACAAATTACCCAAAAATATTTAATTTTAACTAAGCCCACTTAAAGTTTAAAGCTTACATTAACTCTTAAAAAAAGTTTATGACGTTTAAGAAAAGTTATTTTCTCTTCTAAAAATATAGAATTGTTTTCGGTCGCTTTGACAATAATTTTTCTTAATTATCTTCAGTCTCCTTTAATCTCAGCTACTGAATTTCCTTTTTTTTGCACCATTCCAGAGATTTCTGCTTCTTTGGCACAAGTTTTCTTTTTAAGTGATGCCTATCACTGCTGAAGAAGCATTGCCGGCAGTATTGAACTCATCTCAGTGTAATACAATAATCAACCCCTTCAGTATTTTTCATTTCTTCAGCAATAACTCTTTTAGCAAAAAGTGACTCTTCACGCAAATTTTCTTGTAGACAACATGTTTGTTTGGTCGGAAGAAACCTCTCTGTTACAAGAAGCATCCCATGGAAATAAAAGAAAAGAATCAGTTGTACAAAAGTTTTTTGTTTCTTTACTTGAATGCGTTACCTTTTTTAAAAATTTCAATGAAAAGTTGATCAAGTCTATCTTCCTTCTCATCAAAAAAATTTTTCAGAAGTTCAAGGACATAGGAATTAGATATCAGAAGTTCATAATCCTCTTTGATTATATCAGCCGTCAAACCATTCAATTCGGCTTGATGTCAAGAATTTTTTAACAGCACATATTAATTCTTTCAGAGTAGTTAGAAAGCATTACCTTGCTGAGCAAGGTGAATTATAAGTGTTTGTGATGGAATATGTAAGAGGACTTCTTTCTACTAACTTCTGGATAAGTATTTGCAAGAATAACATACAATCTTCTCTAAATTTTAAAATTTCTGGAGTTTGCAGCCTACGAGGTGCATTCCTAATTCCCTCTTTTGCTGTTTGATACAGGTCCATATTTTCTGCATTTATGAATTTTTTTTTATCTTTAAAGTTAATTTTCATTAAAACTTTGACGTCTGAACAATAAATGTCCGGTTTTAGAATTCTTTTCATTAAAGTTTTATTAACTAAGTGACAGAGATCATCATACAAGAAGGGTGTCAATGGGTCTTCACGCTGAAACTTCAATAGAAATCCTTCCAACTGACGAGCTACTGCTTGGAAAAACCCCAACTTTGCATGTAATAATGGATCCTTTAAATATGATTTCACCTTTCCAAACACTTTTGAATTTTTCAATTCTCCAACTTCTTCCACGTACTTTCGAAGTCTTGGAAGCAATGGAATGGCTGTTGTTGTGGCATTTACATTTTCAACCCATCTTGTCAAACAAAATTTAGCAGGAAACTCTTCAGAGCCTGTTATTTTCATGAATGTTCCCTTTCTAGTTGGAAAATCGTTAAATAAATAATAAGAAGCCCTTAAATATTCTAATAAATCACAATTTGTAGCTTTATGACCAGTTTTGAGAGCTCCATGGACAATATGCAAAGAGCAACTTCCAAATTCAATCAATCTTGGAGCTTCGGGACAGGTATTTAATTCTGCTTTCAACAAAGACAACATTTTCAAGTTGACATTAGGTCCATCCATTGAAATACTTGTCACTTTAATGAGGTCAACAGCTGACCCAAGCCCCTGCTTGAGATTTTCCTAAAGATTCTCAGCTCGAGTGTCGGTAAGGAACTGAGAAGTAAGATAACGAGTGGTTATTAGACCAGTAGTTAAGTCTTCAAACCTAACATGTATATCCATTTGACTTCTTTGTGCAATTTTATTTAAAAGAGCTCATCATAGGATTGATATATATATATATACTAGTATATATTATATTAATATATTAATATATTATATATATATATATATACTATATATCAAATATAAATATATATTATATATCTTTACAATAAAGATTTTATAGTAAATATATGTAGAAAAAAATTTGTAAATTAATAATTAATCCTAAAAATTAAAAAAAACTATATATAAAGATGAAATAAGATGATTGTAAAGCTTTGTTTAACACCAGAACAATATAAATTATCAGGGGAGTAACCAGAAAGTCAACTTATTTCTTTGATAAAATAATATGAAAGTTCCATATCAAGAATTACATTAAGCCATAGAGTGCAATATAATGATTTAATTTTAAAAATTTGATTTGATTTGTTTTTTTTTTGCGAGAAAATGAAATCTTTATATAGGCTTATATCTAAAATGCAACAGTATTAGAACATGTTAGAACATAGAAATATAGAGACGAGTAAGAAGCACAGGGCCTATCGAGACCATCACCATTCAATCCACTAACATTCATGCTCATGCAAATCCACAGAACACCCTAGATCTAAAATAAAAATTTTGTAACTAAAAATGCCACCAATTTGGCTTAGTCAAAAAAGAGAAAAAAATAAAAGATGATATATGATACCCAAACATCCACATGCATTAATAACTAAGTATGGTCACACATGCCATCTCCATACTAAGTTAATAAATTCCCTAAACTAATTCTCTGTAATCTAAAATATGCCACCGACAGAATCCTATGGCCTCGTCTAGACGCTTCATTAATACCCACCTATGGATTATCCTAATTCAACCCTCAAACGAATCCCTTTCAATAGATACCTTATCCATTACCCTTTCGTTACTAATGCTCTGCAATCCTATATTCTTTATGCGACCAACGAAAAGCCAACCTACTATGCTGCGACCCTTGCCAACTAACTCTATCTTCCTAACAACTTACGCTTACTACCCTTACCCATTTGACTACATAAGAGATTTGAACATTCTTCCTCCCCAAATATCAACTGAAGCCGATGCTTTTGCTTTCCCTTCTTAACTGGTATATTCGCTTATACTTATATGGGGGCCAAACCGCCCTGGCCCTCAGCCACGGATCACGTTAATCCCGTGTGTCACTTACCTTCTCCATAGAAAGAAATATATATTGGCCTGCAGTCGTGCGTTGCTGTCTTTTACTCCGAACTAGACGGAAACAAATATCTCTGCGCCCTAGATTTCCTACTATCCTCATGGTCCCCCCCTCCTCTGAAGTGATTACCTACTGTCCTTTACCTCATCACGGAAAATTAAACACTTATCCAATGAAACGTCCCACTTTTCAATTAGCCTCTTCCCCTCAAACCCTAAAGATCCTATCTCAATGTCGGGTTGTGAATCCGACGCCGTCTCAGCCCGGAACCACACCACTAAACACATCGATCCCGTCAATAGAGTTGCGTTGCTAAGCAGCTGCTGCTCTTACCAGCACTATCTAAGTCTTTCTTTAATAAGGGGCCCAAACTTGTCACAATACTCTAATACTGGCGCGCGTAACATGCTATTATAAAAGTTACTTATAACTTCCATTGCTCTTTAAACACATGCATTCTATTATGCCCATCATCTTATTAGACCTTTATTCCTTGCTTCCAAACACGATTAGCTACTTTCAAATTACCGCTCTAAATCACAGCCTAAATCTTTTCTTGGTTCACAGACTCAGCCAGAATCCCCATTCATATCATAGTTAAAAGCCTTTCTGATTTGAGCTTACAAGAACTCCGAAGAACCTAATCCCTTGTATTATCTAATCTTACTATAATTCCATTGCCACCTTCCAGTATCTAGACCCAACCCACAAAAATTAAATTTTTTATGTCCTAGAGAACTTCATCTTTGCAAAACTCTTTAGTATACATCCTACACACTTCGATACTCAACTAACTCTGTGGCCTCACTTTAGAACGCAAATCATCCGATTCTGCCAAACTTATATAATCCTTGCCACGTTATTGGAGAGGTCCTCTGGTCTAAATCATTTCTAATATAGATGAGGAACAATATTGGCGCCCAGCACTGATCCCTGTGGGATCACCAGTCTGTTTCACTATCTTTCTGTGCCTCCAAATATGGCCGATATAAAGCTAGTCACTCCACTCTATACTAACTTGCGACACACTTGCATCTCTAATTCCGCGCACACACACGCTCTTTGAAGATCCCGAATCTCATCTACCAATCTCTCCCGGTTTCTAATACCAAGAGCATTTTGCCCTATAGGACTCTTCACAGCCCCGTGTGAAAGTTGGGAACCTTATGCAAAACTTTTTGCTAAAGTCTAAAGTAGATTATCGTGACTAGTTCAACTGCTTCTCCCTGGCTGGTCAAAAACAGAAATGCGAAAACTTAAAACATAAAGAAGTACACTCGCCCTTCCATAAATTCTAAAAGGAGGTTTGATTCTGACGACCCGCTCGAAACACATTCGTGGAAACCGTGCTCCTGGCGTTCCATGTCACCACAAATCACGCTTGACCGTAAATCATTCTCCACAAGTATCTTTCTCAGTATATATAAAGGAATGAATTTTATCAACTTTTCCAGAACCTTTACAACCAGGGATGTTAAGCTAAACTCGCTGAATAACCTTTTTCCCAAATCATGTCCTAACCACCTTGCTTCACTCACAATTCCAGAACAATTACGAGTATGTCTATTTCGTCCGTCCTCTCGGTACTCATCAACACAAACATCGTATATCATATTGCGAATCGCTCTTACACAAACTCAAAATAATCATGCCTATCCTTGTATGCCTAAACCCTCCGTCATCCTACCCTCTTTTAGACAAATTCCAATTCCTCGTCGGCTATCCCGACAATCTCTGTAATTATATTTCCCATGCTGGATCATTTCCCTGTTCTTATTTTTAACTTACTTTTATCGTTCACCTTAAAAGTATACTACCAATATATATTCCCCAATATATGGCCCTTGCAGCAAATCTTTTACTTGGCCAATCATATATGACTACTCCCACGTTAATATCTCTTTACATCAAATTCAAATTACGTGTAAGTCTACTTGTAGCATCGCCATATTGTTACAACCGTATCACTAATAGTAGAGTCGATCCAATACTCCTTATCTAATCTTTCCTCACGTAGCAAGCGATCGACTGCATCGCATAAATATGTAAAGTCATTGTAATAAAATAGACCTTTGGAGCCAACACTTCCATACAATATCTGAACTATAACGAATTGCTTACGTCGACATAATTTTATCAAATTTGGCCAATTCCATTTTGCGTGAACTTTTAAATTAAATTATAAAATAACTACAAAAACTTATCTCAGTTCCCTTATATACGTCATTATCCTTGCTTTAATCAATCTAATTCCCATATTCCTCGCAACTCTTTCTAATCTTTTCACCATTGCCTGTTATCATTATACACAGTTATAAGGTTCATGTTATCTCTATATGTTTCCAGTAATTCTTATCATCTTTGTCCCACTCATTACTACCCGGTGGTTGATTGATATTTTCACACCCATCTACGCTTTTCAGTAATTTTCACTCTTATCTAACGTGGCGCTTTATTCCACCCAAACAGTTTGTTTCACGTCGGTCCCACCCCTGATAAGGGGTTTGTAATGTTCTAAAAACATGTTCCCTGACGGAATATCCATTAAAAACATTAAGACCCCTAATAAATGTATTACCAAAACAAATAGAATAAAAAAACGAAGTTCAATTGGTCTTTTAAAACTCTTTATCCCAGTCAAAGTTGATGTACCAAAGGCAGTGATCATCGAAAAATTATTGAATAAAAACGCCTATTCAGAAATCATGATTATACTATTTCTCTTATGTATAATCTATGCAATCTATTGGCCCAGATAATCACATTCAATTATATATAAGTACTAATGATATATTATATATCGGATACTAGCTAGAGATGCTCTAAAAGGATCTCACAATAACTGTTACTACTCCACACCTCCATCCACCATACTTTACATTGTGGATCCGTGGACATTATATTCAAAGTCTAATTAGTGAACTATACATGTCTTGTGGAGTCACTCCCAATTGGACCTACTGGCTCAAAAAGTTATCTAGCTAATATACAATATTAATAATACAGAATACTAATTGAGTATCCTAATCAAGACAAGAAATTCCTAACGTTGAAGCCTGGCGAAAAAATTAAAATCAACCCATATGACAATTATAGTATACCATTGTTTAACTTTAACGTGTGGCATGTGACATTAATGTCTTCAATTTCTATTCATTACATTTCTTAACGCGTATCTAAATTTATCTATGACTACTTGACCGGATTATAAAGAGTCTGTAAAATGCCCAAATTTCTATATGATTTTAATATAATACATAAAGGGATAAGATTTATACCCACATTGAGTTTACAAAATATCATGATTAGTTTTAAGTCTAAGTCATAAAACTAAGAATTGCAAATATTGCCGTTTTACATAAA
>JABUQX010007995.1:0-12500 GCA_015478945.1 Trachelipus rathkii
GCAACTAAAATCTAAAATTTATAAGCTAAGCAAAATCTTACTTCTTTCTCTCTGCCAAAGCGGAGTCCACAGCTTTTTTTGACACTGGCATGAGTTTATCAGTCACATCATAACCCTCTTGAAGTAAATTTGTGATATCAATGTCATCAGTTGCTTTGAGGCTGCAAGAAATTTCACAGGTATTGATAAAAACATTGTCGCAAGCAACTGATGAAGCAACCTCACTCATTTCTCTCATCATATACATTCGGATTCGCGATTGTCTACTGTCTGTAAAAAAACAACAAAATAATAATTGTTTAATTTCTGAACACCATATAATTTAGCCATATCACTGTAGTTCTTGTAACCACGGTTCCGTCACCATCAGCCTCAAAAATATACATGTCGGAATTATTCTCTCGCGGTATGGCTTACTGTAGTGCTTTAATACATTACTGGTATCCCAGACAGAAAGACATATCAAACATCCACTCAGCAGCTTTCCTATCAAACAATGAATAGTCTCTCTTAATACACAACCCACCATCCTAGGCCCTTGACCTTTCTTGAACCTTTGTTACCACATTCATATGGACATCTCCATCCCAAACGATAAACCAACATTACTCTTAGGGAAACCCTAATGATAAAGTGCGCTATTAATCAGCGTGCATGATTGTCCGCGCGCAGATATTGTTCGTTGCCTTGGCCAATTTTTTTGGTTTAAAAGATTTTAATTAATTTTGAGTCGTAGACTCGACTCTCATGGTTTTGGATGGATTACAAACAAAAAAAAAAAAAATCCAATAAAATATTTTTATATGTATAAAGACGTTTTATTGATCTGATTATTAATTGTATGTACTCAGTCGGGAATAATAAACGTTCATTTGATAAAGTTGTAGCTAGTAATAAGTCCGTAAATACAGTTCACAGATGAAGTAAATTTATGATAATAATAATAATAATAATAATTTTAAAAATGTACAAAAGAAAAAGTCAAAATCAATTATTCTCAGTCGTCTTGTGGAAATGGATAAACTATATAGCACAAATAATATTTTCAACCAATTTAGATGTGTAATATGTCTTATACTTCTACTTCTCCCATCTACAACTACCATAGATCGCCAATTACCTTTGTGTCTACCATTATAACTTTAACGCAAATATTCAATTTTCAGAAATATTACAGGCCTACTAAAACCGGCTCCATGGACGGCGCCCCGTTTCCCTTGGGTTCGTTCCTTACATGTTTCCTGAACGTACATAAGCACTTCACACATATTACACACAGTAAATCTAAAGATTTACTAAGTTAACAAATTATAACGTCTTTTCGATTATCTGTAATTAGAGCAATGTTCTCCGGGGATGTCCTTTTATAGAAGACTCAGAACGAACTGGAAAAATATAAAGCGAGTTCGGTAGAATATCTACTCTAAACACTGTGTATACTTCGCAAGTAATACAATCGTGTATTTCTACATTAGTTGGAGTAGTAATATAAGAGTAAAGGTTTTGTGCCTTTTATTTGAAATAATTGAGAATGGTGACTCGGTTTCAGAGAACTCACCAATATGTACGAAATCTTAAGAAGACGTTGGAGCTTTAGAAAGCTGATGAGAATTGAACTGTGGTAACACAGTAGACGTACAATCTTGAGAAGATGTAGAAATTTTTTGGGAGATATGAGGAAATTTGTACTGCGATATTACAGTACACCGTGGAACTATCGTAGGTATGACACGCGATATAGGTGTGAAGCACGGGTGGTCACGTGAAATATTATTTTAGGGGTTATTTTTCAGTATACCTTTTGGCTTGGCAGTATTTTTCTGCTTATTGTAATGTGTATTACTTTTTGAGTAGTGAGTCTGGATTCAGTCATGGAATCTCTATCCTGTAAAGGAGAAAAATATATACTTAGAGCTTCAGAAGAATTTCTATATGTTTCGTACGCTTTATGCTTTTCCTGTGAAAGAGAGATTTGTTTTATTATGGGACATGATCTTGAGTAGATCTTCTTTGTGAAAGATTTTACCCTCGAGGAGGGATATCTCCACTACGGCTAGCTACTCGGGGAGCATTAACCAAGTGGTGTGATGCATGTGAAACTAGTGGAAGCACGGCACTCTCAGGATATTCCCGAGGGGATACACTTGAACAAGGTGATGAGTGAGACGCTGGTGGAGGTTCACCATACCCTGGATGTACCTGAGAAAATGCATTTGAATAAAACTGTGAGTGAGGTACTCGTAGAGTTTAATCACGCTGTAGATATAGCCGAGGGGTTACATCACGATCTATAGGTCCTCGAGGAAGCGCAATCTTGTCTGATGCCCTTGAGAAGGTGCGTTCTTTAGTGGACGTCTTTTGAAAGAAGCACCCTGGCCTATATATTCTTGAGAAGGTGAATCTGGCCTTTTATTGTAGTAAATAGGTTGTGCAGGCAGCATTGGCTGAGTAATATGGATAAGCTACCCTCGGGGAAAGTTACTCATACAGTTATACAACGGGGGTCATGTAAGAGGTACAATAAGTTTTATGTAGAACTCTCGAGAAGAGTTAGTAGTATGCAATTGTTTATGCCAATGATCATCAGTAGTGTAATGACGTGACGAACCATGGGATCCATGATCCTTTAATACCTGTCCATTCTTATAGAACGGAGTTAAATTACTTATATTATTACTTCTAGTAATACTATTTTTAGTTTTAACCATGAGGAAAGTGATATGGGATAGATTTATCGTAATGTGATCACGGAATAACCAGAACTCGTAAAGAGCTGGTGCCTAGTAGCATGTCTAGGGGAAACGAGGTTTCGTCTGCTACTAGGTAAAAATCACCTATAAATGGAATTCCATAATCACCATTGTTATCACTGTTCGACCATGTATTTTAAACCTTCACTCGAAATTGACCTAAGTTTAATGTTAGTCAGATATAACTCGGGGTGTTCGATAGTTTTTTAGATACTACATAGTTTTTTGAACAGCCTCATACGAATTAGAGATTTCGAGGCTTCTGAGTAAATCATCAATATATATATAAATATATATATATATATATATATATATATATATATATATATTATATATTATATATAATATATATAATATATATATATATAATATATATATATTATATATAGTATATAGTACTATATATATATATATATATAGTATAATACTATATAATATATATTTATATATAGCGAGTACAATATATATACTCTACATATATATATATGTATATATAAACCATATTATATATATATATAATAATATATATATATATATATATATATATATATATATATATATATATATATATATATAATATATATTATATATATATATATAAAAATTTATTATATTAATATATATATATATATATATATATTATTATATATATATATATATACTATATATTATATAGATATATAGTATATATATATATATAATATATATATATATACGGTATATATAAATCTATATTATATTATATATATATAGTATTATATATATTATGATATATATATATTATTATATATATATATATCATATATAATATATTTAATATATATTTTATTATTATATATATTAACTATTATATATATATATTATATATTATATATTATACGTATATAGTATTTCATCTTATTATATATATATATATATATATATATATATATATATAAGGTGCAGTGGCAACTTGTAAAGTACTCTTACTCCTTTATAAGTGGGAATAATGATCACTGGTGAAGATTGTAGTAATGGAGCTTCACTTACAATTGTCGCCCACTGGAGCACCTTAGCCTGAAGGTGCTATTTGTTCAGTAATGGCCTCTGTATATTGTCCACCAGGCCTGATGAATGGAGCTGTTTCATCAGCCCTTACTGAAAATTTTGATGAAAAGTTTGAAAGATCTGATGGGGCAGAGGTGGATCATTAGTGTATGTATGTATGCTTTATTGAGTGTTGTAGTAGGATAAAGAAGCAGGGATGTCTTGTATGTTAAATACTTGGGTTTGCTCTGTGTTTGGTAAATTTTTAATATTTAAACTATATAAAGGAAGTTGTGTCTGAGTCTCTCCTGTGTATTCTTGGTTATTGCCCATGGCACCTATTCGTTGATTTCTATAGTAAGAAGTTACATACACGTTAGGGTTAGGTGAAGGAAAACGAGAAGGCCTAAGAGAGGAAGAAGAACGAAGGTTCTGAACGAGCTCTAAGGCCTCTTTTTCTATTACCACCACTTTCGTAATTTCTGGCTAGCTCAAGGGTGAGATTCATAACTCTTTTTAATGCCTGAGAACTGTTATAATCCCAATTAGGATTACGTCATGCAGACGGAGGACCTCATTGATGGTAAGCCTTCCAACTAGAGCAGATACCAAAGCAGATACCGGATACTGGAGCAAATAACACTGCTGATCGGAATGACCATACAGTTCACAATTGAAGCATTTAGGTTTAAAAATAATGAAAGATGTAATAAAACCAGAGCTTGAGAAACGCTTTGGTTATGTGGAAATTAATGACCTTCATACTATTGCAACTTACTTAAATCCCCGTTTTAAAGGCAAGTTTTTTTTGTAACACAATATTAGAACAAGTATAATCTTCACTTTGTGTTGCAGTTGAAAAACTTCAATTCGAACAGTCTATTAATTCGCCACCCATTAAAAGGAAAAAAAAGCGAAATCTACAGAACCAACACCTCCTAGAACTAAATTAATAACAGATTCACTGGAAGAATTGATACAGTCCAGTAGTGATGAAGAAACACACGCATTACCAAAATATGTAGTGCAAATGATTGAAAACTATCACCAAGAAAAACGAAAAATACAAATGATGGTCCTATCAGTTTATTGCAAAGTTAAGCAAAATGTTTACCCCAGTTTGAGTAAACTTGCAAGGAAATATTTGGCCTGTCTTCTAGCTAGTGTTCCAAGTGGGAGAGTATTTTAGCAATGCTGGCTAATAAATTTTCTGCAGAAAGGCCAGAAAAATTGAGTGTTTCTCAAGCACAACCTTTCCTATATATTTGAATTTCAATTACTAGTGCAAAAAGTATTTATAATCCATTGTAAAATCTCTTTCAAAGGATCGAGGTTGGGGAAAGAGGCTGATGGGGTGCATTTGAGTTTGGGTCCCCGTTTCCCTCACCCTCGGTAACAATTATCATTAAGTTAGATCTGTGGCTAAAACTCCGAAATATTATATGATATATAATATTAGTATATATATAGTATATATATATATATATATATTATATTATATATTATTAGTGATATATATAAGTATATATATATATACCGGTAGTAGTATTTATTAGTATATAGTAGTATATATATATATAAATATATATATATATATATAATATATAATATATATATAATATATTATATATATCTATATACTATATATATATATATATATACTATATATATAATATTATATATAGCTATAGTATACATTATATATTATATATAGATACGATCAATTATTTTCATATCATATAGTCATATATACTATAGTATATATATATATATATATTATATATAATATATTATATATAATAGGAAGATATTATATGTTGTAAAACATATTTTTTGTGAATATATGGTATAGTAATTTTCATGTAAATATATAAGTACTATATATATATATACTATTATATTTATATATATATACTATATGTATATATAATATAGTATATAGATATATATAATAATATATATATATATATATATATTATATAATTATATTTACTGACTATATAATATATATATACTATATCATATTATATATATTTAAAAATATTTAAAAATATTGATAATTCCTCAACTGAGGATTCTAAAAATCCTCCTTCTGCAAATATAGAGGAGGAATATAATAGAAATTTCACAACTTGTATTTTCTCACAACTTCATTTCTCTGAGGGGGTTTAGTGAAAGTTTTTTATATCTTTGATCAATTTACTTCAAATATTTGTAAATATGTCATTTTGAAAAATTATCAGAGATAAGTCACTCTTATTTGAAAAATATCCTGATATTTTCTCTTTTCTCTTTTAACGCTGTTAAAGTTTCTTGATTTTTTAATATTTTTTATAAAACAATTTGAAAATTTAAAATTATAAATTCCTTTTTCATATTTACAACCTGGAAATTGCAAGCTTGCATTTCCTTTTAGAAACGGCTATGTAAGCTCGGATTCTTTTAACACAATGACTGGACAAATTACTCGTGTAATCATTCATTTGTACCTCTTATAACTACTTATTAATATTTATGATTCTTCTTTAAAAGAAGAATCCCTTGTAACATTAAAATCTCTTCAAGGGATCCACTGTCAGGCAAGATCCTCATTAAACATCTGTTAAAGCCATATTCGATCAGAAATAAGCTTTGACGACAACATAAATTAATAAAATTAGAAAAACCAGCAAACTTAACTATATAACTTCTCTTATAACTTTCTCTTAAAATAGTCTATAAAATTTCTTACTCATACTTTCATTCAAACGCTAACTGCGTATTCCTCACCTATGTGTCCCCGAGTGGGTTACATAATTTGTACGGCAAGTTGGGTTTCTATCACTCCAGGGTTCTTTTTGCACAAGCACTGTTTTGAAATGCAATGTCGAAAGCCTTGTTAATTCGTCTCAGAATTCATTCATAAAAAAAGGTAAAGATCTTCAAAAAAATTTGTTATTCATCGAGATTTTTAACAGCTGTCTTGGTGTAGAAAATCCTAGGGGAAGGGGTTTTCCGTGGTAATTGTCCGTTACAAATACATTACCATTAGTCTCCTCAACATTAATGCTGTTGGTGGTTAGGGGTAAGCAACATCTTAATGAGAATAAGACAATCAAACCCATATTTTCTTACAATAAATAACCAACTGGTTATCTCTTGAAAAACCTGGATTTCAAGAATCAAAAACAACCTCCATTTTTCAAAGTTTGCGTTATTAACAACTTCGCCGGGTGTTTTCTGAGACTTGAGTATACAAGACTTGAAAGTTATATTACATTTCATTTTGAGGGATGCTAATATTAACCCACATATCTTTCCCTTTAGACACGGTTCACTGGCGAATGAAAAGTATACTAATTTACTATATTTTATACCTTACTACTTACACGAACAGATTATTTTACTTCTGTTTTGATTTTCTTTTTGGTGGAAGTTTAATGTTCCAATTGTTTTACAATTGTTTTCATTAGCCACATAGTGACCAATTATTGTTGTCTAAAGGGAGCAAATGATTGTATTCGCTAGTATTTGACCTGAATTTTGCTTAGGGAGTTCGTTGGTGGAATAGCAATACCCTTGTAAATACTAATCTTAAAAGACAACATTTGTATATAAAATTAGAAATAATTAGCATATAATTAAAATTTACCACAGTTCACAATATTATATGTACAACAATATTGTACCGTACTAAAATCAGCTGACATACAGCTGTTCACTCTTGACGTTATCCTTCACATATTCGGAAGGAAACTTTCACTTTCGTTACATTTAAATTTACAGTGGGAAAATAGCAGTAATTCAGAGTACTGTATTTCCTTTAATAATCATTATTTCAATTTGGTACTGGCCTAGGATTTAGCTATGGTGCCTATCAATATGCCTTTGAAAGGATTTTGCTCTCCAACTTGTAGTTTTTGATTTATTCCAAAAAATGATTAAATTTTATTATATTTTAAAATTTGGATGCATAATCATTTAAAACATATCATTATGTATCTTCAGAGGCAGTCCCATTGAAAAATATTAAAAATTAACCAAATTATTCAAGAATTTTAGTAGGGTTGATATTAACTGCTAAATAAAATCCTTAAATCTACTTTCGTCTAAGAGTAAACCAATGGTTTAAACTGGTTTATCTCTTCAAAAACCAACCAATCCATTTGCGGTTGTATTAATTAACAAGGTTTCCGATGTATGAAACATTTTATCTATCAGCCCGTTATCCATTTTTGTCCATCATTTAAAGCCCGAAATTTGGCTGGTCCTACCCTTTTTATTATTGACAACTTTGGCATCATTTTTTTCTTAGCTACATCAAAGAACACAAGTACACCAAGTTTCATGCAAACCATATATATATATATATATATATATATATATATATATATATATATATATATATATATATATATATATATATATATTATATATATATATATATATATCTATGTTGCATATATATTAAAATTTCATTAATATATATATATATATATATATATATAATATATTATATATATATATATATATATATATATATATACAATTATTAGATTATATTATAGAAGATTGTGCTACCCTGATATCAGAATCATCTAGTCTCAAAAGCTGACTCTCGAGATGGCTGCTTGGGGATGGGAACATTCAATAGTTTTTTTTTATCTTTCTTCCCGTGTATATGTGTAGGTCACAGCAAGTGAAGTAATAGATGCTGATAATCCTGATCCTTGCGAAAAGAAAACAAATAAATTTGCAGATCAAACCTGCATTAAGGACGAATAAAACTCAAACACAGAGAAATAAAATAAGAACAATCTTAGCAAACAATTCGAGCCACGTAGCTAAAAACAAGATTCGGATGTTGATATGGAATTCAACGATCAATTCTATATATTTTTTGTCAAAGAAAATATACCATCCGAGGGAATACCGAAACAAAGCTATACGACTGAAGCAAGCTTTTATTTTTTTCAGAAGAGTCTGACCATTGATAGTGATTAGTATAAAGGCATTTTTAGACTGGCCTAGAGTAAAATTAATGTTGATAGTAAGGATAGTGTTGATGATGTTAATAATAATAATTATTAATTAATAATTAATTGATTAGAGCTCTGCCCGAAACAAAACAATACGACTGAAGCAAGCTTTTTTTCTGTTTCAGAAGAGTTCCTTAACTCACTGACTGATTGATTAGTATAAAAGAACAAGATTATTAAACTGCCTAAATAAAATATTATGTTAAAAGTAAGGGATAGTGTTGATGATGCTAATAATAATAACACCCCCTCCTTGATTAGAGCTCTGCCCGTGAGTGGTGGTGACAACTGTAGGTTAATAGTATATATATAGTATATATATATTATATATAATATATATATTATTATATATATATAATATTATAATATATATATATATATATATATATATATATATATATATATATATATATATATATATATATATTATATATATTATATATCATTATTATTCCGTTGGTATACTATATATTATAATATATATATTATATTATACTATATATAATATATATATTATATATATATTATATAATATATATTATATATATTATATATTAAATATATATATATAATATATATATATTAATATATAATATTGTTTGTTGTTTTGGTTTGGTGTTGTTGTTGTGGTTGTGTGTGCGTGTGTAATGGCAGTTTTGCACAGGCGCGGGTTTTCTATAGACTTTACTAACATCCGCGGCTTTAAACTCTAATTTCCTTGCATCGTGGAATATCCACCTTCTCTGAACTCCTAATCCTATAAACATTATTTGCTCCCCTGTCCTGAAGACACAATTGCTAAGTTCATCCTCGTAACCTCGTTTAATGTATCCAACCATAAGTTATTCCGATATTTCCTCGTCTAACGGTGGAGTTTTGTTGCCTAGCAAACATAAACACCTCCTGTAACGGTCTCGAGAATCCTCGAATCTCCTAAACTTCGATGTTTCTGTGGCTTTAAAATCTTTCTCCTTCTATGCTACAATAATCTTGTGCTTTCTGCTACTGTTCTCCTAGACAGAACAGATTTTCACGTCTTTTTGTATCTTTATCTAACTTCTCAACGAGACTGTTATACTCTCTCCATCCATACTGAGGTCCTCTATTTTAGGGGACTTCAATGTACACAACACTGAATGGTTTGGGGTCCTCTCATAACGATTTAGGTGGGGAGGAGGCCGAATCATTCAGCATATGCTCAACGATCTGGATGCAACTAGATTAAAGAACCCACAACACATTCCCGTATCGTCTACCATTCCTGAACAACTTGGACCTATTTTCAACTACTAGCCTCTCTCTTAAATACATATCCACTTTCGCTCTATCGGTAAATCTGAAACCACACCTTATAATCCTTAATTTTAAATTACTTTCTCTCCATACATCTCCATCTTGCACTACTTCCGTCTTTTTTTTCTGGCACTTTGATCGGGCCGATTGGGGGGCCTTGCCGTTTCTTCTTACGGCTAACTATATTGGAATGGACGTGCTTTTGTTTCTGGGTGAAACGCTTCGACCTTCTGCCGATAAGGTGGATGTAATCGTTGATGGATGGAGCAGGTTTCATCTCTTCGACTAAATTTTCTCTCCTCATAATCCAGGTCGATCGGTGGCTTGTTTCTCTGCCATGCTAAGGCTAAGACAGTGGGCGTCTCGGGAGTGGAAAATTCTCGTTCTCGCTATAAGCTTCTTGCTAATTTTCATTCAGCTAGAAATCGTTTGCAGGGATACTCTTCGACACGCAAAACGGGGCTTTTCCATCAAACGAAAGTGCTGCTAACTGTTGTCGGGCGGTGTTGTCTCTATTGGTATACAAAGTTTTTGTTCTCGTGGCCTCTTTGTGTTTGTTTTTGGCCATATGAAACAGTTTCGTGTAGGATACAACTTCTGGTTAATCTGTCTTTCCTCCTCTTATTCGCTCTGATGTTCGTTGCTAATTCTCCAACTGAAAAGGCGAATCTCTTCGGCCTCCTGTTTTCCTCTAACTCAACCCTGGACGATTCTGGCATTCACCCTCCATCCCTCCTCCTTCTCCCTCTCAGGGTCTAGCTTTGCCCTGTGATACATTCGATCGGGTGCATGGCTACTGAAATCTTCATCGAACGTTGAAGAAGGCGTGGCCCGATGGCAATTCCTCCCGATCTTAAGGGAGTGTGCTTCCGTGCTATGCCCCGCCTCGTTCAAACTAATTCTTCTATGTCCTCAAACTAACATACTTTCCCCTCAGTGTGGAAGCACGCTCATGTCCAACTAAATTCCCGTAAAAAGAGCCGTTCTGATCCTTCTAATTATCGCCCTATAGCTCTTACTTGCATTTTATTTAAGAAATCTTTGAAGACTCCTTCTCACCTCTCATTTTCTTAGATTCATCTGGAATCTCATTCAACTTCCTTTCTCGATCGCCATACGGCCTTTCAGGGCGCTCGAGTCTACTGCGATATCTTTCCTATCTTACTGATTTATGGTTTTCTGCCGCCTTAGGAACTACGGGGAAAGACTTGCGTGGTGGCGCTTGAACATTATCCAAAGCATTTGATCCGGGATGGCACGCCGTCACTGTCTTCTCAAAGCTCCCCCTCCCTTTGGGTTTCCTCCTTCTCTTTGCTTACTTTATGCTGCTAGTTTGTTCCTTTCAAATCGCTCAAATATCGGCTGTTGTTGATGGGGCGACTTCTTCTTCCTTTTCTGTCATTAGTGGTGTTTCAGGGTTCTGTCTGATCTCCTACTTTATTCCACTTTTCATTTAATAATTATCTACCTGCACATCTAACTCTATTCACTCTAATGCCGATGACTCGACCCTTCATTCTTCAAACTCATTTCAATTCTGCTCCTTTTTTTTTCTAAGAATTGCCTCCTCGGTCTTATCTTTCCCGAATTCTATTCTCGTCTGATCTGGATAGAAATTCCGGTGGGGTGTCTCAACCTTGTGAATCCAATTCTTTTCAATAACTCACTCCTACAAATCTCCCTCTCTAAGACACCTTCCAACTTTCCTTCTCTTTTTTGACAGTTCTCTTCGTCCTCTCCCTGTTTACAATATGAAACATCCTCTGACTTACCATAAACAGGAAAATATGTCTTGAAACCTCACATACAAACGGTTGGCCTGAGGGCGCCTCAAGAAACTGGGAGTTCTGTTTAGACTGCGAGAGTTTTTTTCCTCTTCTCAGTTGCTCCAGCTATACAAGGCCCTCATCCGCCCTTGTATGGAGTACTGCTCTCATATCTGGGGTGGCTCTGGTTTCAACCCGGGCCCTTTTGATAGGTCGAAGCCCAAAGGCAAAAGCCTTATAAATGTTCTGCACTTTCCAGTTCTCTTGACTCTATCTTTGCGGCGCGATTTGTGCTTTTATCTCTTTTCTAAGACGCAAGCGGCAGTGCCTTTCGAGGAGCTTATCAACTCGCGTATCCTCCACCTTTACGTCGCCTCGTAGAACTAGGGTGCTGTGTCCGCACATTGGAGTTTTTGGTGTTGATGGGGTAACTCGCAGGCTAGTTCGCCTGGTGGTGCTTCCTTCCTGCTTCCTGCCACATTGTTTCTGTGAACTCTCTATCCCATTTTCCGTGCGTCTCTTGCTGATTCAACATCTCCCCCACTTAAAGCCTGCCGTCTGTGCTAATCTGCGTAATTTATATTAGTTGTTGACTTCTGAGGCTGTGTAAACACCCCCCCTTGAATATGGCTCTGCCCGTGAGTGGT
>JABUQX010007995.1:20000-22208 GCA_015478945.1 Trachelipus rathkii
TTTGTTTCAAATAAAGGTAGGACCTATAAAAATAGCAATTTCGCCTCTACAAATATCCCGCAATGTTTCTTTCTTTCATCATTTAACTTTGGGATTATGGCAGAAATTCATTTTTGAATTCCAACTACGTAATTTGATTCCGCCTTTTCGAATTCTATAATGGTTCTGTGACCCTCTCCCTTTTATGTATGACGAAATTTTAATTTATTTTCAATAAATGACCTAAATTCTACCAGCTTCATCTGTACATATGTCAAAGCAATGTTTCCCTCTCTAACATACACTTTGAAAACTACTGGCCATTGGTCAAAGTCATGGATACTTAGAAACGGTCTTAATACTGGACTTTCCTGGATTTATTGGTTCGATCATGTGGGCCTATTTATGTGAATACTTGAGTGTTTCAAATCATACAATATTAACTTTATTAAGTTTTTTGTGCTTTATCATTTAAATTTTGTATGTTTGTTTTAATATCTACTTGATATAACAAATATGCCTTGCTGGGTTTAAGATGCCTTTTATTTTTCTGTAATATATACATTATGTATTTATATGTATTCGAAATACTTGGTAATATATTTATGATTGTCGGATGTAACCAGTTGATGCCTACGATTGAAATATTCTTACAAATTTCTTCCCATGTAATATCTTATTTTTGCCTTCAAATGTTTTTATGTCTACTTATGTCTTCGTACATAATTAAATATGTTTGTTGGCAATTTGAAAAGATATTATATTTTATGTTTTTTTTTAAGTATTTTGCTTATCAAAATATTATACCGGACTTCCCTCCCCCTGCTCCCGCATAAAAATTAAATGTACACCAATCCGATTATAACGATGGTAAACATTTTAATTTATGTCGTACTTTATGCTAATATTGCGCGAGCAAAATTTAGCCATGAGTCAAAGTGAATACTATATAAACCTCATTTTGAGAATCCTTCATCATGAGTCAGATTACATAGTCAAGAATCAATATTAAGAAATCAGAAAGAAATCCCACTCAAAAGATACTCTCTCCAGAAATCCTCCCGGCAAAGACCGATAAATTTCAAGGAAAAGGCTGCGACTTTCGAATTTCATCACAAACACAAATCCTCGGCACAAAAATAGGGGTGGGAAAACCAAAAGGGTGGAAAAAACGCGCTGGAAAAGCTGTGACTACCAATTCGTCTACGAAGAGAGAGTATCTCTATTTCAGGAATCTTTTTGTTGTTACTTTTTAATACTTTGGATATTGCGTAGGTTACTGCGGTTGCTTTAGGACATCGTTTCAAATATGTGTTTCTAAAATTTAACACCTCTTATCTATGGGTGCCTTGCTCCTTAAAAGAAGCCCCAACTTAGCAATTCAGCCTATTATAGTATATAAATATTATATATATATTATATATAATATATATTATTATATTATATAAATATATATTATAATATTATATATATATAGTATATATATATATATATATATATATATAATATATATATATAATATATTATAATATTATTATATATTATAATATATATATTATATATTATAATAATTTATATAATATAATTATATATAATAATATATATATATATATATATATATATATATATATAATATATATATAATATAATAATATATATATTAATATATAATATATATATTATATATAATAAATATATATAATATTTTATATTATATATATTATCATATATATAGTATATATATAATATATATACCTATAATATATATAAATATATATATATTATATATATATATATATATATATAATAATATATAAATATTATATATATAATATATATATATGATTATAATATATAATTATATTATTATATATATAATCATATATATATATTATATATATATAATAATAATTAATATATTATATATATATAGTATATTATTATATATAATAATATATATATAAGAAAAATATATATATATATTAATATATATTAAATATATATAACATATATATAAATATTATTATATATATAAATTAAATATAATATAATATATATATATATATATTATTATTATATAATACTGTTATATATTAATATATATATAGATATATATGTACATTTTTTATATATAATAATATATTAATATATAATAATATATATATATATAATTTATTATTTATAATAATATATATATATATAATAATTATAAATATAATATAATATAAT
>JABUQX010007996.1:0-15000 GCA_015478945.1 Trachelipus rathkii
GAGGAGAGAGAGAGAGAGAGAGAGAGAGAGAGAGAGAGAGAGAGGAGAGAATAAGCGATATTATTGCAAAGGAGTAAAATAAAATATAAAAATATATTAAATAAAATAAATTCTGAGGATTTAAATGTCATCTCTAAGGATTAGTATATATATATATAATTATACATAATATATATATATATATTATAATATATATATAGAAATATTTATATATATATAATAGATTTAGTAAATATAATATAATATATATATATTACAAGAAAGGGATAGTAAGTACGAATACATATAAAAATATAAATATATATTTTTTTTTGGCTTGTGATGAAGAAGTTTCAAGAAATTTTAGCAAATAGTGTTTTCGTCATGAGAAACGCTGCTTCTATAAAAGTTGCGAGCACCGATTAATGTTTTTTGTTTGTTTTATATTAAATTTAACATTTAGCTTCAGTGCGCTCGGGATTTGGAAATATATTTTTAGGAATAATATAATAAACAAGATATGAAATATGCAATGTTTAATTCTGCAACGATAGATTTCTTTGAGTTTAGGGGTATGCCGTATTCTTACAATTTTGATAAAATTTTTTATTTTGCACGAGCGGAATCTTGTTTGAAGACGCCAATACTATACATGTTTTGCAATTGATGCAAACAATGAACGTACGCGCAGCATGCAGAACTTTATACTTTTTGCGGTCATTTGATTAACGTAATTTTCATCACAGAGTGGGGCAGTGAACTTGTATAATGTAGGCTTCATTTCTCTTTGATTCGCCAGACTTGCTTGTTGATGCCATAGCGTTCACGCGATCAATTTACCAGCTTCTGAATCAGAGTCCTGCAGCCTGATATATATATATATATAATATATATATATAATATATATATATATATATATATATATATATATTATATATATAATATATATATATATATTTATACTATAAAGATATATATATATATATATAATAGTATATAACCCAGGAGGGCAACGACAGCGGAATGCTAATGTGGTCCACAGCCAGGAGGTTCCAAGCACTCTTTCTATGAAATTTAAATAAGTAGCCGAGTTTGCATATCATATATGCGAAAGCAGAAGACTTGAGAGCGTGTTTCGAGAAGCCTGCCTTATTTGGGGAGGCGGAATTGGACTAGTGGTAAGAGCCTCCTGTTCATTGTCTAACGGCGACTCTGTTAGTCAATGGCATGAGTGAAGAAATTTTTCCGTCATCCACACAGCAATCTGCGCAACAAACTTTATAGTATATATTATGTATATATTATATATTATATATATATATTATATATATATATATATATATATAATATATATAGTATTATATATATATATATATGATATATCTATAATATATATAATATATATAATATTATATTAATAGTAGGAAAAAGTTACTTAACCCCACATGGAACAGGAGCTCGATCAAAAAAATTATTTCATACGAGTAGCATCTGATGATACAAAATAGATGTTCCAGGGTCGAAATGAAGGAGAGAAAAAAATCATATCTCAAAAAGTACAATAGCTAACAGCGAAAAGGAATACATTTTTTTGGAATCCTGGTAAAATTTTAAGTATGGAAATGTAAAATATAATATATATAGTATGATATATAATACTATATATATATTATATATATATATATATATATATATATATATATATATATATATATATATATATATAATATTATTATGGAAAATGTAATATATATATAATATATATAGTATATGATATATATTATAATCCCTGTTGGGTTGATATTGAAATTGAGATTATATTGTATATTGATTGTAATTTTATAAAGTATTTATAAACTCATTTAATCTTAAATTGATGTAAATTAAAGTTAATGAATTAACATTTTTTTGCAAAAATATATTTTACCAAATTTAAATACAAATGTATTTAAACAAAGCCCAACTATGATTTTTTTCTAATTCATGTGAATAGTGTTTTCATTTTCTTTTTTTTTTAACAAAAACGAGTTTTAAAAATAAAAATAAATAAATAATTTAGTGAATTTTTTAATGCAATTTCTTTTTATTTGTTTCAAATTGAGTTGTATTTAATTATTGCTTACATATGAATCTTGTTCCTCAAATGTATTATGACTCAAGGGGAGGTTCCAATATTGGATATTTTGGGATCCCATTTTAGCCCCCACCTAAAAATGGACATAAAATTCTTAATTTTTAGACAATTTTGATGGGGATAAAAGCAAACCGCAGCTTTTTCTGACCTCTAGAACGTCATTTTCGGTTGTTTTCCTGTGTCTATAGTCATTGTTTCGGAGTTTTCATTTTCTCCAAACCTAATATTTTGACATTTTTTCGTATCAACTTCTACAATTTTTTTCGAAATGATTTCAAACTTGATATATACATTGATGGGTCTATTACGCACAAAATGCACATATTAGTTTTTTGATTTTTGAAAAATTGTGCTCAGCAATTAAAAAAAAAGAAATAGGTTTTAACTCTTTATTATATATAAATAGTCTTAAAATACTATTGTTCCCCCGTTTACTGGAAGAGTATCCCCCATTTTCATAGCAGCAAAGATTCAATCTATACTGATTAAATTGGAGAACTTTACTAAATTTTCTAACTTTTACTCTGGAAACTAAACTTCTAACATTCTGAGTTAAAATACTTTGCATTCGTATTGAAGACGATTGAGTCATTCATCAAAGCCTTAGAGAAAGTTTTAATATAAGAATCTCTTCGTGTGAACATTATAGAAAATTTTTAAGTGACGACAAATTAAGTAGAGTTACAAACTAGAAGAAACGTATCAATGAAATTTTTTTTATGGAACTCCGTTTTAATAAAATTTGTACCTCTCTTTAGCCTTTAAAGAAACGTCAAACTGTTGAAGGATCTAAACTTTTTTTTTTATTCTGCTCTAGATTAGCAGAAGCTTTGCATATATCTTTCAAAATTTAAATTTCATCAGAAGTAATATTCATCAGGATTCTGTCCGATTCTTAATCTTTCTTTACTTTTCAAAAATAATTTTCTTCTATTTGTCACTCTATCACCTATTCATTCTTATGCTAACAATTCTGCACTTTATTATCTTTTCATTTTGAAAGACTTCACACCAATTAATCGATTCTTGGAGTGTGACCTTGGAGTGTGACCTTGGAGCAGCTATTTATGTTCTTTCTTCTATTTCTAATTAGCCAGGAAAAACATAATTGTTTATGAATGCAGTTCCTCTATCTTTCTAAGCAATTTTACATACAACTGTAACATCTTCAAAAATACCCAAGTCTGGATTTTCTTACCACCAGGACAGTCGCCTTCCCTCTATAGGGGTGTAGTTCGTCCTCTCCCTTTCTCCTTACTTTATTCACTCCTACACCCATACTAATGTATATCTGGTTTGTTCTATTCAAATAGAATCTAGGGATTTCAGTTTTATCAACTCTCTCCAGTCATTTTCTGCCTTTCGGACTGTAGTATAACATTTCTAATATTATCAATATTAAAGCTGTTACTACTTTCCTGAACTCTCTAGTCGCACACATACAGTACCTCCTCCCTTGACGAGAGCTTGAGATACTCGTTTATAGATGTAGTCTCATCTTTCTCAGTACAAGCTCTTTGACCACAAACTTAACCACTATACTCGTTCACTGATAAAGTTTGATAAACTTATCCTTCCTCCACCACTTCTTTCCAAACTCTCAAAAGCCGTGTATTGTCCTTCCATTCAATTCTGTTTCTAATTTTTCATCCAAGCTTTCTTGCATTTACTGTGTGCCTCCTACCCTTACCCAACAATGGATATATATATATAATATATATATATTATATATACAATCCATATCCAGTTCAGGTAGTTTTTATAAATATATATTATATATATAGTATATATATATATATATATATATAATATATATTATATATATATATATATATATATATATATATATTATATATATATATACTATATATATATATATATATTATATATATTATATATATTATATATATATATAATAATATATATAATATATATATTATATATATACAACAGGAAAATTGGGGACCTATGCTAGAAACCACAAACCACAAAACTGATAAGAGAGGCGAAGACAGAGTACTTCAAAGGGGCCGCCATAAACAGGTCACTTTCAAAAGTGACCGCATAGCCGAAAAAAAGGTTCCTGAACTCAATATTCTATATTTCTATATTCAATATTCTATATTCTATATTCATATATTCTATTATATTCTAGCCTTCTAGCACGTTCCGACCTTAATATTCTAAGAACTACACCGGTCTTAGTGATCTACCCCCATAGGCTTTATTGGGGTACGGGGAGTGATTGGTGTGTATAGAAGGCTGCTAGAATGCTTCCCTTCTACGATTATTACCTTTCCACCCCTTTTCTAGCTTTTTCTAGACGTTGCCGACCCTATATTGTTAGAAACACGGTCTTGTGTCTACCCCCTAGTGTTATTGGGGTACGGAGTCGATTAGTGTATATATAGAAGGTGCTATGGTTTGCTTCCTGCTATGATTAATTTACCCCACCCCTTTCTAGCCTTTTCTAGCCTGACATTCCTACCGTCATAGAACAAAGCTAATATTGTTGTCTACCCCTATGTTATAAGGTACGGGGAGTCGATTGGTATACATTAGAAGGTGCTAGGTTGTTTCCATTCTATGAGTTAGTATCCCCCCACCCCCCTTCTAACCCTTCTAGTGCGATATATCGTTATATGCCTTGAATATTTTCGCGATATTTGTCAATCGAATTATACATAGATCGACACTGCTGATCATTCCTGTGGTTTTCACAACGGAATCGGATTCACTCCTACAAGAGTTAGTATTAGATATTACCCTACCCCCCCCTTTTGTCTAACATTTTGTTTCTTGAAGCTACTGAAGCGAGTATTTAGAATGGTTTAGTAATGTATTTGAAGATATGCGAGCGATATGCGCTTATGCCGAGCGTAGGCGACCCCCATTTCAGCCGTTGAAGGTTATTTAGAACGCACCAACATGCGTTTTCGTAGATGCCGTACCCTTCGTCAAAAACCTATCATGACGGTTGTCAAACAGGGGTAGAAATGTCTCAAAAATAAGATTCCCGTAGTTACTTTCCCTAACGCCATGTCCCCAGAGGGCCCCAGCCGGGTCTTTATGGGGCAAGAAAATGACCCAAAAATGACATTCTTAAGCAAAAGAGGTGTCTAGATCATCGTATCGTTCTTCAAACTTGGCACGTCTGCTTTATATGGTGCAACATTGTTGCATCCAATGATTTCAAGCCGCTTACGTCAAGGGGGTGAGGGGCCCCGCCCCCAACAAAACCTAAAAATGGACTGTAGAAAGCTTAATTTGGTGGGTGTATAGAAGAGAATAAATGAAATAGAATGGCTATGTTAATTTTAATTGGTGTACCATATGGAGCCGGAGCCGGAGCTGGTGACTGCGGTGCCAGATTGGAATTCTGGCTCCAACCACATATTAGGACAAATGAGGTGTCTACATATATGTTTTCAATGGTGTAGAATTCATTTTTGAGGGTTTCAGTTGGCCTAGCTGGTTCTAGCTTCTAACACGACATGTCCTACATCCTAGAATACACTCTATATTAGTGCCTACCCTATGTTATAAGGTACGTGGAGTCGATTGGTGTATATTAGAAAGTGTTAGGATGCTTCCTTCTATGAGTTAGTACCCAATCCCTTTTCTAGCACTTCTAGCAATGACATGTCCTACATCATAGAATACACCTAATATTAGTGTCTACCCCTATGTTTTAAGGTGTGAGGATTCAATTGGTGTGTATTAGAAGTTGTTAGGATGGTTCCTTCTATGAGTTAGTACCCCTACCCCCCTTTTTCTAGTGCAAGTATTCAACTTTGTTATTTTTCGAGCTAGAGAGTTGAACTTGGTGTCTACCTCTATGTTTCGAGGTATGCCGAGCTGATTTCTGGCATTACCGAGTGGATCAAAGCTTTCCCTAAGGTCTTTTGCACCGGTGCTGCGGTGTTCATATATATATTTTTTTGGTTTTAAAGGCTTTCAAGTTAAGATATTCTCTTCAAACTGGCTACCATGGTTGTTGAAGGTGCAGGATGTCATGTAGATACCTGCCCTAACTTGAGTTCCTGTATGTAACTGTCCTAACCTCACACCTACACACACACACACACACACACACACACACATACACACTGATATTAATACACACGCACCCGCTAGGCTACTTATACACACACACACACACACACACACACACACACACACATACCGCTACGCTACTTATACACACATACACCCCGCCATTGAATACAACACCCACCCTAGCTCACTACCCGGTACACATACAACACACAGCACAACGATAACAAGATACCACATACACTCACATACAACAAGCATGGCACAAACACACACACACTATGACACTTATACACACATACACACACCCATAGACACTTACACCCACAAATAGACACTTACACTCACCCATAGACACTTACACTCACACACACACACATACCACACACACACACTCGATATTTTGATGCCTCAACTTTGATGCCTCAGCTTTGATGCCTCAACTTTGATGCCTCCAGCTTTGATTGACTCACCTTTGAGCCTCAGATTTTTGATGACTCATTCTTTGCTTCTTGAAAAAAAGAAGTGGAGGAGGAGTAAGAAGAAGAAGAAGAAAGAAGAAAGAAGAAAAGAAGAAGAAGAAGAAGAAGAAGAAGAGAAGAAGAAGAAGAGAAGGAGGAGGAAAAAGAGAAGAAGTGAGAAAGAAGAAAAGAAAGTCTCATATGACGGAGCACACGAGCTGGAGCCGGGAGTTTTGAGTTGGCACCGTGCGATACGGAAGTCTGGTACGGATGCATATGAGTCTTCAATGAGGTGTGTTATTATATATGTTTCAAAGGGACAAAGATTCAATTTTGGAGGTGTTCGTTGAACCAAAAGGAGTTCGACGAACCCTTGAGAGGGTTCCTCAGCTGGAAAAAAAGAAGAAAAATTACAGAGTACAAGACAGAGAAAAGATGAAGAAGAAAAGAAGAAGCGTAAGATAGAACAAATGAATCATTGGACGGGCATATCGGTATGCGGCACCGCGTGCAGGGTCCGGCTGCTGGTGCCGAGTTTAGTAAAAACAACTGTACTTTCACCATAATCATTAGTGTGTTTCATATACGTCTTTCAGTGATCCATGGGATAGGAATAGAATGCAATACATCTAGTTCAATACACATTAAAGGTGTCTACGGCCCCAATAAGTTGGAGAGGGGGGCAACCGGCCAACACGCAAAATTAACATTTTAGGGAAAATTTTCAAAAGGATAATAAGTTAATAATACATAGACTTACGCTCTATCAACAGCCCATGTTGCATAAATATATGTAACAACAGCCCTATGTTGTACAAATATATATATATGAAACTTAACCCAGAGAATTTAAGTGGTTCTCTCTTAGTCATACACAACGGTATACATATGTTGTACAACTGAGATATTCAAGTCAAAACTTGCACTCGACTTGTTTAACGTATGCTATATCAAGTCCCTAGTATAAAGGATGTGTGTATGTGTCTATGTGTATGGCATGTGTATGTGTATGTGTGGTGATGTGTATGGTTATTTTAGAGGTCGTATACACATAGTCTTACATTTTATTTCAAACTGAGGTATTTTATTTATAGAAAAGCTGTGTTAGAGTTAAAGTTAAAGTTGGAGTTAAAGTTAAAGTTAAAGCTAAGAGTTAAATTTAAAGTTGGAGATAAAGTTAAAGTTTAAAGTTAAATTTTCATGTCGAAGGATAAAGATTTATATTTTATTTTATTAAATACAAATGTTTTTTGAAAAAACATTGTCTTTTGATGAAAAACATTTTTTTGTTTTTTCGAAAAACATTTTTTCTTTTGATGAAAACCATTTTTATTTTTTTGAAAAAACATTTAAAAAACAATTTGTTTCTAGAAAAAAAGTTGTTAAATTTACACGAAAAACATGATTTAGGGACCATAAAGCATTTAAAGCAGTAAAACAGCTACACAAACAGCCTCCAGGGGCCCCATCCCCACCCCCACCCACCTCATGTTTTACTGCTTTTTACTGCTTACCATACTTACATTATAAAAAATATATGTCACTCCTATTTTCTGTTCAATCAATATTACATTTGGTGTTCATCATTACCCTATTTTCTAAAACTTTTTTAAAAAAAACTTAGACTTAAATAAATATATTTTAATTTCTGTAACACTTAAGAGACATGGTGGTAGACCTTTTATATATATATATATATATATATATATATTATATATAGTATATATATATATAGTATATATATATATATATATATATATATATATATATAGTATATTAAGTAAAGATTATATATAAACAGCTAACATTAACAAATTTCCATACTTAACACCAGTAAAGTGACTAATATCATAGCATACAAAAACGTACATATTCACACTTTTTCATGCATGTCTTTAACATATTAATGTTAATTTTACATTACATAGTAATATTAAACAAAGATTTATCGTATCCGTGAACCTAACGATGTGTAATAAACTAGAATAATACGCCACACGCACACACACCACACACACACAACCACACCACACCACCACACACACACACACACACACACACACACAATTACACACACACACAGAGAGAGATTTACGCAACGTACACAAAGTTTTCACATTAATAAAGGCAACATTAAGCTCACCTAACTAAGAATATAATGTTACACTGACAAACCTAAACATAAGCTACTTAAGCACGAATAAAACAGCTAACATTAACAAATTTCCATACTTAATACAGCAGTAAAGTAACCAAAATAGCATTACAAAAACGTAACCTATTCACACTTTTTCATACATGTCTTTAAACATCAATGTTAATTTTACATTAACATAGTAATATTTAATAAAGATTTAATCGATCCTAACCTAACTATTGTAATGAACTAAGAATAATTGCCACAGACACACACACACATCACACCACACACACACACACACCACACACACACAAACACACACACACACACGATATATGTTAACGTAAACAATGATGTTTGTTACATAATAAGCCCAACATAGCAACAACATTGAACTAAGAATTATAATATACAACGACAATATATTAACATACCTTAAACACGAATAAACTGTTATACATTAGCAAAGTTCCATACTTAACAAAACTAGTAAACAGCTAACATTACATACAAACGAACCTATTCACACTTTTATTCAAACACATTTCTGTAACATATCAATGCTAATGTTTACATTAACATGGTACTATTTTTAGGCAAAAGTTATCATGAACCGTGTCATACATTATCATAACTGAACTGACGAATAAATTTGTAACGTACCAAAGTTTTTCGCATTAACATAGTATTATTTAACAAAAATTCATTTTTAAGACAGAGCACAACCTTTCTAACACGTTCAAATCTAGAAACGAATTATGACGATTAAAGATAAGTCACGGAGAGAAAAGATAAGGGCAATGATTACTGGAACAAAACAAAGTCTAGAATAGGGATATTTCAACCAATCACGGAAAGGTATAGGATAATTCAGCCAATCACAGAGTAGGGGCAAATATAGATAACGGAGCTGTCCAACATGGAAATAGCATCCAAAGTCTTACACTATATTATATATATATATATTTATATATATATTATATATAATTATATATATATATATAATATATATATATATATATATATATATATACTATATATATATATATATATATATATATATATATAATATATATATATATATATATATAATAATATATATATACTATACTTATATATATTATATATATATTATGTATAAGATATATATATATATATATATATATTATATTATATACATATATATATATTAGTATATATATATATATATATATATATATATATATATATATATATAGTGTAAGACTTTGGATGCTATTTCCATGTTGGACAGCTCCGTTATCTATATTTGCCCTACTCTGTGATTGGCTGAAATATCCTATACCCTTCCGTGATTGGTTGAAATATCCCTTATCTCTTAGACTTGTGTTTGTTCCAGTAATATTGCCTTATCTTTTCTCTCGTGACTTATTTTATCGTCATATTCGTTTTAGATTTGAACGTGGTAGAAGGTTGTGCTCTGTCTTAAAATGATTTTTTGTTAAATATTACTATGTTAATGCGAAAACTTTGGTACGTCAGCAATTTATTCGTCAGTCAGTATGATAATTAGACACTGGTTATGATAAATTTTTGTCAAATAGTACCATGTTAATGTAAAATTAGCATTGATATGTTACATGTGCTTGAAAAAGTGTGAATAGGTTTACGTTTTGTTGGAATTTAGCTGTTTACTGGTTGTTAAGTATGGGAACTTTGCTAATTGTAAACTCCGAGTTTATCGAATAGTCGGTAATTTATGGTGCAGCGTTGCGTATGATTATCTTATCTTAGCTTCAGGATGTGGCTATGTTGGCTTTTTATTATGTAAAAATACCATGTGTTACGTGATAACATATAGTATTCGTGCTGGTGTGTCGTGGTCGTGGCGTGGTGTGGATTGACGGATGTGTGTGTGGTGTGTGATATCGTGTGTGTGTTTGGTAGTATGTGTGTGTGTCTGTGGTCAATATTATTACTTAGCTTCAGATTACAATCAGGATATGTATAGGAATACGATAAATTCGTTGTTAAATTCAGATTCACTATTGTTAATGTTAAAAATATAACATTGTTGTGTAAAGAGAACATGTATGGTAGAAAGTTGTGTGAATTAGGTTACGTTTTTGTAGCATATTTTGGATTACTTATCACTTGACTCGTCTAAGTATGTGGAAATTGTTTAAATGTTTAGCTGTTTGATTTCTCGTGCCTAACGTATGTTAGGTTTGTCAATGTGCTACATTATATTCGTAGATTGTAGGTGATGCTATGTAGCGTTTCATTAATATGTTGAAACTTTGTTACGTTGCTCAATATCTCCTTCTCTGTTGTGTGTTTGTGTGTGTCGTATTGCTTACATAATGTTGTGTGTCTGTGTGTGGTGTGTGTGTGTGTGATGTGCCAGAACTGAATTGTTGGTTTTATACAATCTTACGTTAGGATACGATAATTCTTTGTTAAATATACTATGTTAATGTAAAATTTAACATAGATATGTTAAAGACATGCATGAAAAAAAGTGTGAATATGTTCGTTTTTGTATGCTTTGTTAGTCACTTTTACTGGTGTTAAGTATGGAAATTTGTTAATGGTAGCTTTTTATAACATATAATTATAGAGAGTATCATATTAATAAATGCAATATATAGCATATTATACCATTTATATATTATATATCATAATATATATATATATAATATATATCATATATATATTATATATATTATATCCTATATATATATAAAGGTCTACCCACCATGCTCTTAAGTGCTGTCAATTCTCCTGCGTGGCGCTGAAACCTATAGAGTACCACAAAAAGAGAGGAGGAATATGGTTAAGAAAAGTGGTAATGTGAGAATAAAAAACAGCATGTATAAGAACACAATGCATATCCTGGCAGCTCGAATATATTTTTAGTCAAATAGTAAGTATTGGTAAAGCAGTAAAAGCAGCATAAAACATGAGGTGGTATGTGGGGGTGGGGCGATGGGGCCCCTGAGGCTGTTTGCTGTAGTGTTTTACTGCTTTATGCTTTATGGTCCCTAAAATTATGTTTTTCGTGGAAATTATAAACAACTTTTTTCTAGAACAATGTTTTTTAAAAAATGTTTTCAAAAAAATAAAATGTTTTTTCAAAAGAAAATGTTTTTTCGAAAAACAAAATGTTTTTCATTAAAAAGACAATGTTTTGTTAAAAAATTTTTATGACAGAATGTATGAAAAGCATGATATTTTATGTTTCTCCATGAAAATTACATTTTAACTTTTAACTTTAACTTTAACTTTAAATTAAACTCTAGGCTTAACTTTAACTTTAACTCTAACTTTGTTAATGAAACAGCTTTTCTATAAATAAAATACCTCAGTTTGAAATAAAAAATGTAAGGACTATGTGTATTACGACCCTCTAAACTAAACTACAATACACACATACACATATAACATGCATACACATACACATACACACATCTTTATATAGGGGACTTGATATAGCAAACCTTAAAGAAGTCGAGTGCAAGTTTTGACTTGAATATCTCAGTTGTACAACACATATGTATACCGTTGTGTATGACTAAGAGAGAACCATTTAAATTTCCTCTGGGTAAGTTTCATATATATAATTTGTACAACAAGGGCTGTTCGTTTACATAATTTATTGCAACCATGCGGCTGTGATAGAGGCGTAAGTCTATGTATTATTAACTTATATCCTTTTTGAAATTTCATTTAAAAGGTAAAACCACATTTGGAGTCGGCCCCCATTCCAATGGTGTCCCTAGGACACCTTTTAAGTGTTATTTGCAACTATTGTATTCATATTCTACATCACTGAAGAAGTATATAAACACACTAATATTATGGTGAATAAGTACATGTTTTACTAATCGGCACCGCCACCGACCCTGCACCGGTGCCGATACCGATAGCTCCAATGATTCATTTGTTCTATTCTTACGAAAAAAATAAAAAAAAAAAAAAAACTTTTATTTTCTTCCTTCATCTTTTCTCTGTCTTTGTACTCTGTAATTTTTTCTTTACTTTTTTTCCAGCTGAGGACCCTCTCAAGGGTTCGTCGAACTCATTTTGGGGTTACGACACCCCAAAATTTGGAATCTTTGTCCTTTGAAACATATATAAACACACTTCAATTGACTCAATATGCAACTGGAACCAGAATTCCTGTCGACTCCGCCCAATCACAAACTCCTCGGCTCCAGCTCGTGTGACTCCGTCAGTATGAGACTCTTCTTCTTCTATTCTCCTTCTTCGGCTTTTTCCTCCTTTCCTCCTTCTTCTTCTCTTCTTTCTTTCTTCTCTTCTTTTTCTTCTTCTTCTTCTTCTTCTTCTTTCTTCGTCTTCTTACTCCTCCTCCTTCTTTTTTCCAGTAACAAAGATGAAGTCATCAAAAACTGAGGCTTCAAAGGTGAGTCATCAAAGCTGAGGCATTAAAGTTGAGGCATCAAAGTTGAGCATCAAAGTTGAGGCATCCAAAATATCGAGTGTGTGTGTGTGTATGTGTGTGTGTGTGAGTGTTAAGCCATGCAGGGTGATTGTAAGTGTCTATTTGTGGGTGTAAGTGTCTATGGGTGTGTGTATGTGTGTAAAGTTCAAGTGTTGTTGTTGTTGTGTGTATGTGTGTATGTGTGTTTGTATGTATTGTGTGTTGTGTGGTATGTATGTGTGGGTGTGAGCAGGTGGGTGGTGTGATATCAATGCGGGGATGTATGTGTGTATAAGTAGCTTGCGGTATGTGTGTGTGTGTGTGTGTGTGTGTCTGTGTGTGTTATAAGTAGTCCTAGCGGGGGTTGCGTGGTATTAATATCAGTGTTGTATGTGTTGTGTGTGTGTGTGTGTGTGTGTGTAGGTGTGAGGTTAGGACAGTTACTAGAGGAACTCAAGTTAGGGCAGGTATCTACATGACATCCTGCACCTTCAAACAACCATTGGTAGCCAGTTGAAGAGAATATCTTAACTTGAAAGCCTTTAAAAACCAAAAAATATTATATAATAATATGAGCACGCAGCACCGGTGCAAAAGACCTTAAGGAAAGCTCTGATCCACTCCGTTAATGCCAGAAATCAACTCCGCATATCGTCGAAACCATAGAGGTTAGACACCAAGTTCAACTCTTTAGCTCGAAAAAATAACAAGTTGAATACTTGCACTAGATAAAGGGGGGGTAGGGACGAAATCATAGAAGAACCATCCCTTAACAAACTTCTAATTACATACCAATGAATCCGTCACACCTTAAACATAGGGTAGACCACTAATATTAGGTGTATTCTATGAAGTAGAGACATGTCTGCTAGAAGCTGCTAGAAAGGGATTTGGGTACTAACTCATTAGAAGGAAGCCGATCACAACACTTTCTAATACACCAATCGAACTCCACGTACCTTATACATAGGTAGCACTAATACAGAGTGTATTCTAGGATGTAGGACATGTCGTGTTAGAAGCTAGAACCAGCTAGGGGTTCTGAAAACCTCAAAAATGAATTCTACACACCTTTGAAAACATATATGTAGACACCTTCATTGTCCTAATATGTGGTTGGAGCCCAGAATTCCAATCTGGCACCGCAGTCACCAGCTCCGGTCCGGCTCCATATAGTACACCAATTAAATTAACATAGCCATTCTACTTCATTTATTCTCTTCTATACACTACCAAATTTCAGCTTTCTAAGTCCATTTTTAGGTGTTTGGGGGGGGGCCCCCCTCACCCCCTTTGACGTAAGCGGCTCTTGAAACATTCCTATGTTCCAACAATGTTCAACAGTTAACGCAGAGTGCCAAGTTTGAAGGTAGAGTCCATGGTGTAGTTGTCCAAGCAACATACATAACATAATGTCATTTTGGGTCATTTCTTGCCCCATAAATGACCCCCAGCTGGGGGCCTGGGGGACTATGCAGTGCGGGAAAGTAACTACGGGATCTTATTTTTGAGACATTTCTACCCCTGATTTGACACCCGTCATGATAGGTTTTTGACGAGGGAACAAGCATGTACGAAAATGGCATTTTTTACTCCTTTGCTAAAACCGCAACGGCTGACAACGCCAACGCTTCTGCAATAGCCGCAATCAGACTCCGGCATACTCAAAACATACTAAACCACTAAAACTCGGCTATCATAGCTCAAGAAACAAAATGTTAGAAAAGGGGGTAGGGTAATATCTAATACTAACTCTTGTTTCGAGTGAATCGATTCCGTTGTAAACCACAGGAATCGATTCAGCAGT
>JABUQX010007996.1:17500-24967 GCA_015478945.1 Trachelipus rathkii
ACCAACTGTATCGTACACGGCTATTATGAAGTGCAAGCTCTGTCGGAGAAGTCCTCCGCCACGTATACAGGAAACCCGGCGCCGGAGACAGGCACCTCTGGGCTTTTACTTTGAGATGTCATGACGACTTCTACAGAATGGGTCTACTGAGTATCAGATTCTCAGCTGTGTTAGATTACCGAGTACGGTCTCCTCTCTCTTCTAAATCAGAATAACTAGAAGTTTTTGAATTTTGATTATTTCTTTCAGTCTGCTAGTTCTGTTAAGCCTGCATGACCTATATATGCTAAGGATTTCGTACAAGAGGGCCGCACAAGAAATAAGATTACCCAAAGGATGACGCTCAGTAAGAGACCTGCACAAAAACAAATATAAGGCAAAATTATCCTTTTTTATCTGAAAGATAAAAGGGCCCTATTCGAGTTTTAAAATGCATTGACAGGTATATAGGATACTAGCCCGTTTGAGAAGATGGAAAATATTTTACAAACGAGTCATGAAGGCTTTTAATGAGCTTCGGAGTGTTGGGACCAAAGTAAGGAACCTTTAAATAAACCACCTGGGCGATATGTCATTTGGAATCCAGCCTTTCCCATTCGTGGCCTGTTTGAAGGCGGAACGAAAATGTCTCCGTAAGAATTTTCTGACAAGCTTTATAAAAGAGTTAATCTGGAAAAATTAAATTAGCATTACTGAAGTTAGAAATCGAACCTTCTATGTAATGAAAATTCAACCAAGATTGTTGAAAGTTTGTAAGGTCTTAAAATTCGGCAGGACATCCAAGTGAATTTGGCGTTCAAGTAGGAAGGAAGAACTATGCTCTGACAACTCACTTCCCTTGGCCTGACCAGAGCAATGCGAGCTGTGTGGTCTCAGGCCTTGTCTAGTAAGTGGCCACAGTAGAAGAACTAGCCACCCCAGTCCTGTGGGCACTCTGAACATCGAAATAAGTCTGCTAATGAGTTCTCATTTTTTCTTTTCCATACTAACCTAATTATATTTCTGATATGTTGAAAGTTAAGGTAGTTTAAAAATTGTAGGACATGACATTGTTCTCTAAAACAAAGTATGTTCATGATTGTTTTTTGATTCATATGACTTCCAAACCCATGGTGAGCAGCATTAGCTACAAGGATTGATGGAACCTACTCCAGAATAGGAAGTTAGAAAGCGCTGTGCACACTTAAGGTTTTGAGGAGCCTATGAGAAACGCACCATGTATCAGGGGAGTGTGCAAAGCTTCTAGTTCACAGCAGCACCCATCCATTGCCTGCTACATAGAGGAGCTTATGTTGCTGTCAAACACTGTTGGCCCCGCAGCACAATCAGTGGTCCTCCCAACTGTTGTGCCTGGACTTCTCGTGAGCAACTCGAAAACACCTTTAGTACTTCTCTGTAACATTCTATCAATCACTTTATTCTCATGTCATATATCTATCTGTTTTATTTACTTTATCCTTGGCTATGATTCAGCAGTTAATATACCCTATACTGTGATATTCTCATATATCGTAATGGAAACTGTTTTGGATAATGCATGTCGCGATACTTTATAGATGGTTTAATTTTTAGGAATTCTGATGAATATAAATAGTAATATAGTCTATTTCCATTCTATGTCCTCATGTCAGTAATTGGCTATATTATTTTACTGATAACTTTGTGTATGCTTGTAAACCTTGGCCGTTGATCACACATATATTGTATATCTCTGGTGCTATCGTGTGCCTCATTTAGTTGCTGCGTGGTACTTTTATGTGTGGAATGAGCATTTCTATTTGTGTAAAATATAGTTTTGATTGAGTATTTATAACACATATTGCTTGATTGTGTAAGAGATAATTATTTTAATAACTAATTCTCGATACTTTATATGCAATTCGACGCTTCCACTTTGTCCTTGACATGTTATTTCTGATATTTTATTAAGCATTGAAAAATTCAATATGGTAGTACATGTATCATTTGGTAGTGGTCTGCATATCAGAATTTTCGACTCGTTTCAAAACAAATAATCTCTCAGAGAAAAAAATATGACTAAAAATCTGTGATACGGTATGGCGAGTCCATTTAACCATCTGTCAACAGCGTCCTAAAACATATAATAATAATAATAATAATCAGCAAATATAAGGAGCTCAGGGTTTGTCCTGGTCACATATTTTGCATTTAAAATACAGTTCCCATAACTTTTTATCAATGGAGTTATATTTGTTTTCTGTGACTTATTTAAGCTCAATTGACTACTTTATATTCTGACAGACAATCAACAACAAAGAGGATTGGAATATAATTGATTGTAATGCAACCCCAAGGTATTGTCAGTATATAATTGTTAATAGTAAATATGAATAAACACTTTATAAACACAAACTAATATATATATTAATATATATATATATATTATAATATATATTATATATATAATATATATCATATATATATATATATATATATTAATATATATTTATATATAATATATATATATATTATAATATAATTATATATAATAATTATTAATATTTAAATATTATATAGTATATTATATTATATATATATTAATATATATATATTATTATATAATATATTTTTATATTATATTGCAACAAATACTATATATATATATATATATATATATATATAATTGAGCCGCGAACAAAAAATATGGAAACACCGGGAAATGCATGAATTTATTGTCTTAAAATGGTGTGGGACCACCTTTCCCATCCATAACTACCCGAATTCTCATGGGAATGGGAAATATAAGTCCCGAATGGTGCCTAATGGTGTTGTACCTTTCTTCATGTAAAACTTTATCATGTTATTGTAATTAAGCTGGTTTTAGATAGCTGCTCCGAAACCGTTCTCCAATAACCGACCTAATTTAAGATATCTATAGGTATGCTGAATATTATAATATGTGTTCTGGTGCTTACAGGTGTATATATATATAAGTGTCGTATACATTATATAATATATATATAGGCAACGGCTATGCGGTAGTGATTAGAATTCTAGTTCGTTATATTACCTAGGTGAGTAGAAATTATACTATAGATTTCCTACCTTCCTTGTAATAAGGGCTATGCTCAGTGATATATTATATTATATATATATGATTAGTTGAAACTTTTTATATTATAAGATATAATATATATTTAATTTACAAGTCTCAATATATAATTATATATTTCATAATATAAATGCAATATTCATTATGAATTTATATATATAATTCATTAGTTAATCTAGTAGTAAAATTACTCATCGACAAGCCTCAAAAATATAATTATAATTTCTAATTAATTATCAGTATAACAAGATATGATATAAGAGGAGAGAAACGCTAATATAGTTAATAGTAGATGAAAATTTTCCATTTTATATGGCCATTATTATAGTACTATCACATACTCGCATCGATATATGTATGGTATGCAACACTAAGTCAATATAGCTTGGAGCCGCTTTAATAACATGAATTCAAGTCTTTTCATATCGTGATCACAACGAGAATTTACTCTACCAGAAAAAGTTATTGGCTGATGTGTAGAATATAAAGGCGACACAGAGGTGCTATAGAATTGACTTCAAGATAATGTGAAACGAAAACATGTTATAAGATCTATATAGAATAAAAATGTCCAGATTGGTTTATTATAAAGATATACTAGGTGTGTGTGAATTCAAAGTTGACTATTTATTTAGGGAGTGTATGGCTCCATTACATAATTTTTAAGTATTATTCTTACGTCTGATGTCATTCGGTTCTATTTGGATTTTGTCCTAGTATTGGCTATATTTTTCCATAAGTTATAGGTATTGGCTCCTAAAGTATATAGGTATGGCAAATTTAGCAACAGGTATTTTAGTATAATATAATATTATGGTATTATGTATTGTAGGTATATATAACTGATTATGTCAATTACTGATTCAGTCCATTATATGTGTGATTTTAAAAAATAAAAAGGGTGCAAATATATAAAGTAACTATAAAAGTTGATGCTGATTCCAAGGCTTTTCCCTTTTACAAGAAGAATTTCCAAGAGTTTCTCTCTTTAATAAATAATGAGAGAATATACTTCAGAGTAGAATGTATATATAGTAACTATTATAATATAGAAGTCACGCATTACGCTCATATAATGAGGCTAGTATTAAGTAGTAATTATATTGTATAAATAAAAAAATAAATCTTATTTGTTTATAGAGGAATATTATCTTTTATTTAGTTATTGATTTGGTGAAATAAAGAAAACTCATAATGTGAGTTTTTGCTATGAAATTATCGATATTATTTATGATTGATACTCAAGTGATATATTATATGATTTAAGTAAAGTCCTTTTGTCTACATATCATCCCATGAAACTCTCCTCCTGCCAGTCTTAAACCCCAAAATCCTTTTCTTTTATTCCAAAAATCTAAGTGGCGGCTTCGTATAGGTTTCATTGGTGACTCAAGGGGGTAGTGTACTGCTATATATAATATATAAATATATATTATATATATATAATATATATATATATATATATATAATATATATATTTTATTCACCTTAACCCGAATATTCATTGATAAACATCATATTTACCATAATCTATAGTATTTTTTTTAAATATACATTAGACCTCAAAATAAATAAACAAGTACTTTTTTTTAAGTTATAGTTATATTATTATTTTATATAATTATTATTTTATATATTAATTATTATATATTTATATAATTATTTATTATTATTTTCCTTATATTATTGCTGATTGTAAATTGTCATCTTATTTAATTTAGTTTATTTTATGTAATAAAAATATTTTTGATCTTTCACTAATATCGATTATTAAAAGGTCAAATATCTGCAATAATTTTAATTAAGTTAAATCTTGAGAGTAGGTATAGCTAATACTAATTTTTGTTCAATGACATGTTTTTTTTTTTTTTTTTGTAAAATTTTTGTGACTAGACACTTCGAAATAATTTTTTTTAGGATAATACTGAAACTTGTTTCAGACTATTATAACATCAAATCTCACTCATTGCTAAATAATCTCATTTTAGATTTCAAGTATATTATTACCATCATTCAATAGGTCATGCTTGCAATAACTACATACATATTAAACCATTATTTAATCATGTTATTAATATATTAATATAAATAATAATATTAATATATAATAAATATTAATAATATTAATATTATATATATATTATATATATATTAATGTATTATATATAATAATATAATATATATATATATATAATATATATATATAATATATATATTAATATATATATATATATATATATATATATATATATATTTATATTATTTCTTATCTATCTCTCTCTATATATTAGTAATGTGATCGATCGTATGCTTCCACATAACATCGTAGACTAGAGTGTTGCGGGATGCGAAGGTTCGCTGTGCGTGCATGTCGCACTCTGAGAGTAGAATAGAGAATAGCGGAAGATTGCTGATGACATGAGAGTCGTATACTCTGATAGAAATTTAACATATGAACAAACTTACCGCCCCTTCTGTACTCATTTATTTAGACTCAGAGCTTCGTATTCAGCATATCAGGATAAATCACCGCCCTTATATAAGCTTCATTGATACCGCGACGGAATTACCTATCACTAGAAATATAATATAATAATTCGTCAAGTATTAGAGGTTCATCCCCAGCCCAGTGTAGGCTACACTACATTAACTCCTTCAACAATAACCCCCCATCTCTCCTATCATCACCTTTCTACTTAGCTACTCTGCCTATATATAATTTTACTACTCTGCAGTACATTCTTATTACTAACTCTATCCACTTTTCTATCTGGTGTATTATATATCTCTCTCCAGCGGTGTTACGGTTTCAGACCACATCAGCTTCAACCTAATTAAATAATAACGAATACCAGCATAATAGAAAACAATATATATCAATATATAACTCAACTTTTCTATATGACCCACAAAACATCTCACATACTTACAGTGTATTCTTCCATCGATATAATACCACTCATTTTCATCACATCTATACTCTCTAATACGTTCATTTCCTCATTTTATCTATTAGTCATCTTATCAACTCACATAGCTCATGCACAGCGTAAGAATATACCTCTATTTTATCTATAAATAGAGTAAGCTCGATGCGGATGTGCGTAAGTGAGGATGCGTGGATGCGTAGTGATGTCAATTTATGTACGGATATGTTTCCGCAAAAGCGTGTGAGATTAGCGGATGTCATGTTATATTTATCACTAATTATGTATATTATATATTATATATATTATAATAATATATAATATATATATATATATTATAATAATATATATTATAATTATTAATATAGACCTATAATATATATATATATATTATAATATATAGTATTAATTATATTAGATAATATATATATATATATATATATATTATAATATATATATATATAATATATAATATTAATATATATTATATATATATTATACATATATATATATTATATATATATATTATATATATAATATAATATAATATATAATATATATATATATATATATAATATTAATAATATATATATATATAGTAGTATTATTATATATATTAATTAATTAATAATATATATATATATATATTAATATATTATATATATATATTAATATATTATTAATCATTATATTTTAAGTAAGGGTGGACAATATCCGCCAAAAATGTAATGCAAAGCAATGTTGCATATGCAATATGTTGACAATGCATTACAATATTTGCACATATAGATTATTTTCAAGCTATAGTTAGTATTAAATCAAATAAAGAGTAATATAAAGGATGAAGTATATATAATTTAACAAAAGAACTTATCTGTGAGTCTCAGAAAAACCACTCTCAATATGAAGGCGTATACTGAGAGTGAAATTTCTTCCTCAATTACAGTGAAGATAAGTGAGTGAATAATTTATAGCTATAATAATAATACTCACTCCAATAAAATAATGAGTAAGTAATGAGTGCTTATAATTAATTTATAATAATAATGAGATTATATCCTTAATGAAAGTTTATAATATATAACAGTGATAAATTCGATAGTAATATATTTAAAATTATAGAAAGAGGTAAAAAATCCAAAAGCTGAGATTTTCTGCCTAATGTTTTTTTTGAGTACACACATATGTTTTGAATATTACCCATTATATGTATCGATAATGGTATTATATAATATATATGACTTTATTACTCTACTTCTTACGTGCTTTTATTAGGTGTTATAGTAGGCCTATTATTTCAACATTTGAATATAAATAATCTCAGTAGATAAAGTATATAAATAATTAACTATATATATAATTATACTAATTATCGATTTATAATCTGATTATATACTGTTAATGATCATTAGGGAAACACGTTTTATATTTGACCGTTTAGTATAAGTATAGTCTTATTATATAATA
>JABUQX010007997.1:0-15000 GCA_015478945.1 Trachelipus rathkii
GATATATATATATATATATAACTATATATATATATATATATATAAATATATATATATATATATAACATATATATATATATATATATATATATATATATATGCTATATAACACATAATATATCTTATATATATATATCTCATATATATATATATATATATATCTCATGGCGAAAGAAGTAGCACTCCTGAAACGAAGAGATTACCCACCATTGGGCATATATAGAGTCTTCTCAGAATATATCATGGCACTCCAGTGCCCAATGGTTGTTCCCATTTGTGTTCATATCCACATTCTTCTTACATTGGAGGAGTAAGCTCTCCCTTATAACACACCATAAAATACAATTACAGACATCATTTACCTCTTAAAAAGAAAATAAAAAATGGTATAAAATGGCAGCCACCCGAGTAGTCTCGGAGAAGGCCTAAGGGTGGCTTCAAATAACCTATTAGTTTATCTACCATACCCTCATTACCATTAAAGGCCATGTCAGCCTGTTTTGATGTACGTTCTCCTTTTTTCATAAATTTCTGCAACCTTCTTGGTTTTAAATCTAATTTTTATTTTGTTGAACATTACCTCTCTTTTTCTAAACCTCATCTCTTATTCTTTACCGAAACTTGGGTTTTTGAGCGCTGACTTCAAGCTCTACTCTGTTGACTTCTACTATTTCTTCCTTCAATTTTCAGCCAAAGGCAGTTGTGCTAATGTGTGCAATGATATTTGCTTGTTACTAGTCTCACAGTTGGGTTTGGAATATTTACCTAAATGGCTCAAGATAACCTGTCATAATAAATTAGAACACATTCTCTCTTCTTCTTCGCATTTCTCAGAAATCATAATTCTTGGTGATTTCAACGTTCATCACAGCCAATTGCTTCCCTCTAATTCTTAAGAAAAGTTGATGAACTTGCTACCACTTTTCTATCCTGAATTACCTCGAAACCCAGATTGATGCAGTCTTACTCAATATCTCTAGTCATCCTTTTTGAAATGAACCCAGCATTCTTGACCTTCTTAACTCTAAATCCTGCTCCATGTTCTTATTTCCAACACTTTCTCATATCTGTTTTCTGTTCTATCTCTTCAAGTCTTCCATAGGGAAAAAACCCACCTACAACGAGAAAACGTTTTTGGCACTTCAGTGATGCTAACAGCTTAGACTTGCAGTCGTACTTTTTTGATTTCCCATGGAATGATTACAACTTTCGTGGAAAGGGTCCCTCAGAGTGTGAAAAGTGCGAGCTAATTCTCTCTGGCACAGAGGAGTGCACCCCATGATCTTACCTTCAACTAAACCTAGAAAACCTTGGTATGACTCTGACTTTTCTTGTGCTATTAGCCACAGGGATGCTGCCTTTAGGAATTACTGTTATCTTCAAGTTGCAGAAATCCTTGCAACTTAACAAAGCATCCCAGAATTGTGCAAAATCTATTCTTCATGACATCAAAAAAATCTTTTCTCAGTAGAAAATAATCTTACTGGCTCCTCTTCCTCACGTCTTTTCTGTTAAATCTTAACTTTGCTTCTTCTCCTCTTGCCCTCCTTTAGTATTTTTCGACAGCATAACTGCTGTTAAGCTGAACTCTTTGCTCAAACCTTTATCCCTTAATTCCATCTTAGACGATTTCAGGCTATTCCTTCTTCTCCACCTCCCTCCAACATATCTATGATAATATTGTAATTTCTTCAAAAGGTACTATTTCTGCTTTTCAGAGCTTAACACTAAGAAGGCGTACGGTTCTGATGGTATTCCTCCTATAGTTCTCAAAACTTGTGCTTTCAAGCTTGCAATCTGCCTTGCTAAATTATTTGAAAACACCTTAATTTTTCTAATCTTATCTCTGATCGCCAGTAAAGCTTTCGGAAGAAGCGCTCTACTGGCGATCGAGGTGAGATTGTGAATGGCTGGATATAGATATGGGGGAACTGTGAAAACTATAGAGGAATTAGTTTATTGAGTGCTGTAAAGGAGAAAGATGCTGGTGTTTTGGTGGAAAGAGAACGTCGCGTGACTAAGTGAGTGATTGTTGAAGAACAAGGTGTATTTAGAAGTGATAGAGGATGCGCAGATTAAATTTTTAAATTGAGGCAAATGAGTGAGAAAATGGAGAACATACTGTATTTAGGATTTAAGGACTTGCAACAGGCGAATGACGGTATTAATAAAGAAGCTCCATGGCAGGAGTTAATGATATATGGGGTTGGTGGTAGGCTTCTGAATGGAATCAAAAGTATATATCTTGATAGTGAAGCGTATGTAAGAAAAATGCGGTGGAGAGTGGATAGTTTAATATTAATAGTGGGTGGAGTGAGGAAGGGATGTGTTATGTCTCCATGGCTATTTAATTTGTATAGGGATGGGGTTATGAAAGAATTAAAGGTGCGGGGGGGCAGGGGAGGGGGTTAGACTTATGGACAATATATGAAAGTGGAGGGCGCCCTGCTTATTGTACGCTGATGATTTGTTTTTTTGTGGAGAATATTTGAGAATATTGGTAGGGGAGCTTGGTAGGGTGTGTAAAAGGAGAGTTTTGAAAGTAAATGTAGATAAAAGCAAGGTGTTGGTGGTGGGTGAATATAGTCGGCAGTGTGAAATAATGTTGGATGGTAGGCAACTGGAACAAGTATGAGTTCAAATATTTAGGCCATATGCTGGATGAAAAGGGAATGAATGATGCAGAGTGTAGTAGGAAAGCTGAGAGTGGTAGGAAGGTGGCCGATGCAATTAAATCTTTGGTGAGTGCAAGGGGACTAAGTCTTGAGTGCGCTGGGGTTCTGGATGAGGTTATGTTGCTACCGATGTTACTGTATAGTAGCGAAACTATTTTGTGGAATAAGAAGTATAGATCTAAGGTGCAATTTATTCAGATGGATAATTTTAGGTGCGTGTTAGGGGTGAGAAAGCCTAAAATATATAAAGGAAAAATGATTAATATATACTTGGAAACAAAAATAAAACACATATACCTGAATATTGTGGAAATATACTTCTATGTGTATACAAATCCGCTTGAGTAAATGTACGTAAGTCTCCTTCTATAATGGAGATTGTTTTCTTCTTCTTCTTACCCTCATCAACAGTTTCTTTTGAAACGGTTGTGATACAGTAGTTCGTAGAGCCTCTCGATGGTATTGGAAATAACATCGAACTTTTCTTTTCCACGGTAGTATTAGGCTATGTATATTAAAGGAAAATAATGGTAACAAATTAACTGGGTGTTACAAGATATTTTTTTTTTTTCATTTCAATCAAGATTAGAGACAAGTCAGACAACAGAATCATAATGTTTGACTTAAAGCAAAAGCAATAAAAAATAATGAACTATAAGAAATATATAAATAATATAAAAACCTAAAAAATATAGATATTACAATGAAAACTATATTAAATATTTAAAATAAAAAGATTAAACAATAAAAAAAAACTGATCAATCCATTCGTTCCAACAAATTCAAATAAAACAAAAGCTTTTAATATCCTTAAAAAATCGTTTGGGTTATGTACATAATGTGTAAGGAAAAAGATTTTATTTGTAACAAACCAGTATTAAAGTTTGAAACTATATAATACCAAACTTTAATACAGGTTTGCCACAAATAAAAAATTGCTTTATGCATCGATACATATGAATTCATAAAACAATTTTGATGACACTATGTTAATTCACATCTAGTTTTATTGTATTAATTTAATTATAAAATAAAATAAAAATTTGCTTTGTTCTTAACTTAATTGCGACTCTAATCAAATTACAGCTAACATTGGATTATTTAATAGCAAATTCACTATCAACAGTGGTGAGTCGACAAAATTCTTACAACCGATTCTCTACTTAGTTAAAAGAGTTAAAAACCGGTTCGTTTCCGTTTGACTAAACAGAAAAAGGGTTAACCGGATTACTTTCATGTAAAAATTTAAGCAAACAGTTTGTGTGAAGTGGTATAGCTCTACTCCAGTTCAGTGTTCACCACTGCCTATCCCATAATAATTACTTGTACACAAAGAAAAAAAGGTTGAGCATTTATATCTTTATAATGAATCAACAGCACAATAATCCCATTTAAATCAAGGTTTCAAATATTAAGAAGATAACACCCAAATAGTATGAGTGTTTGTGAGCCTTAAATACCCGAGTTATCCGACACTAAAATAGCCTGTTCTTAACCTGAACCTACAACATTACTACCTAAATATATTAAGAAATGCAGACTCTAGAAGTAAACAAAAACAGTACAATAAAATCGACTTGTAAATAGTCCCTTACATTAAGATTCGGAGCATCAAGAATATCCAATATATTGTATGGATCCCTTTCATAAGGATTCGCTTCATCATCATCTTCCATAGAAGAATATTTTCTCTTCTTTTTCTTGTCATCGGAGTCTAAATCCTCATCATCATCATCATCATCTCCATCAATATCTGGAACCACCTGGAAAAAGGCCGAGATCCATAAAAATTTTTATATAAATTGAGAAATCAAAGGTTTTAAACAGGGGTATATAACTATGGGTGGCCGGACTATATCAACACTGTAATAATGAATAATTATTGCGTCTATTCATATCATTACATTAAAATTTTTAAATAGATTCATGAGTTAGGAAAGTTTTCATATGAAAAATATTTCTAAAAAGGTTACATTCGAAAAATATTTGTGGTTTAGAATAAAATATACACAGATAAAAATAAATTTCTATGTACGATAAATATGGAGAGAATAGGTTCGCAACCGGTCGGGTGGGAGAATGTGAGCTATTATCTCCTTGGGCTTGGCTTCGTCCTTCTCGGACGTTAACTGAGTACACCCACTCTTTCATTAGGGCTCTGCCCGTGAGCGGTGGTGTTTATTCATTATATATATATATATATATATATATATATATAATATATAATAAGTATTATATATATATATATATATATATATATATATATATATATATTAGTATATATAATATATATATATATAATATATAATATATATATATATATTAATATTTTTTTTTTTTTTTTTTTTTTTTTTTTTTTTGAGTTAGTGTACAAGGAACCCACCACGGCTCACAATGAAGCGGCCACAACTGGGCTTTTGAAATAGCCAACCATGGGAGGGCCTGTCATATATATGTTAGCAAAATGTCAAAGAAAGATTTGATTGGTGAATGAATATTCAGTCAGTCAAAATATAAAAAAACTAAATAAAATTTTATCCTTGCATTGTTAATAGTCTTAAGATTTACATAACAAAATCAAATGCTATAAAGAATATTCACTTCTTGAAGATACAAGAAATAGAGGATTTACTGCTAAAGTGGGAAGATTCAGATAAGATTATGGGATAATCTTTTAGAGGGTGTTATGGACCGTAAAGAAGAAAATAACGACAGCGAATAGGGTCCAGATGGGAACAATCAATGAAGATATGATGAACAGATTGCGGAGTGCTGGACGAGTGATCGGCGGGGAAGGAAACTGCAGAAACATAAAGCCGAACATCGGTGAGTGGTCTTCCTCCCACAGACGAAAGCGCCTACATGAGGTGATACTTGCACGCCTCCGTATTGGCCACACTAACATCACTCACAAGTCACTATATGTCACGAGACCCTCCTTCCATTTGCAAATTTTGCCGTCGCCACACCCGCAATCTGTTCATCATATCTTCAATTGATTGTTCCCATCTGGAACCCTATTCGCTGTCGTTATTTTCCTACTTTACGGTCTATAACACCTTCTAAAAGATTATACCATATCTTATCTGAATCTTCCCACTTAAAGCAGTAACTCTATTTTCTTGTATCTTCAAGAAGTGAATATTCTTTAAAATAGCATTTGATTTTGTTATGTAATCTAAAATATATATATATATATATATATATATATATTATATTATATATATATATATATACATATATATATATATATATATATATATATATATATATATATATATATACTATATATATATATAATATATATTATATATATATATTCTTCTACCCTCTTCTTCTTCATCTTTATATTTTCCAAGAATGGGAGTAAGGTGCGCGACGGGCATCGGAAAAGAAACAGTAAGAACATGACACAGTCCGAAAAGAAGCCCCAGCCATTTACCCGCCCCTCATACCATTAATTATGGGAACTGCATGCAGTCAGAAAATTCCACCCTAAAGCTTCATGGGACAAGCGATGGACCCTCACTATGGTAGTCGCCAATGTTAGGGTTCATACCTTGGCCCGGGTGGGCCAAACGCATAAACCCCTCACAATCCCCGCCATTCATTCCTGTTAAAAACACCTTTCTTCTCGCCTCTACAAACTCACATTTCTCATCCTTCACAAACATTCGTTTACTTACTCAATCCACTTTTCCTTCGGTTCTCCGCCAGCCGTCGTTCCCAACCACTCGCCTATACATCCGCTTAACCAACCGCTATCATTCATCCTTTCCATATGCCAAAACCATCTCAAACATACTTTCAATTTATTCTCTCATTTAACCCCTTTCTTCACACCACACAACTCTCTAATAAGTTCATTCCTCACTTTATGCAATTCTTCTCAAACACGCTAGCAACACCCCTAAGATTTGTCCCAATGCTGAACACATTGAACTTTAGATCTATACTTCTTATTCCAGACCATGAGTCTCACTACTATACAATAACACAGGTAACACATACCCTCATGTAAAACCTAGCACACTCAAGACTAGTCCCTTTACAATTCACCAAAGATTTTAATTGCACAGCCACCTTCCTGCCATTCACAACTTTCCTACTACAGACTCTGCATCGTCCGTTCCCCTTTTTCATCCAACATATAACGCCCTAAATATTTAAACTCAGACACTTGTTCCAGCTGCTGCACCTCTAACATAACTTCACACTGAGGAGTGGTCCTCATCACAACCATAACCTTACTCTTATCCACGTTTACTTTCAAGCCCCCTCCTTTTACACACCCTGCCAATTCTCTCTACCAATCCTCTCCAACTCTCTTCAGATTCACCACCAGAACCCGCATATAATAGGTAGGGCACCCTCCACTCATCTCCATCATTCTAACACCATTTCCTGTCACGCCCACCTTCGATTCTTTCATAACCCCATCCATATACAAATTGAATAACCAAGGAGCATAACACAACCCTGTCTTATTCCGCTATTAATCCTAAACCACTCACCATTGACAACATTTATTCTTAGCACACGCTTCAACTATCACATCAATACATACTTTTGATTCCATTCAGAAGCCTACCACCAACACCATATATCACTTACACCTGCCATAAAGCTTCCCTATTAACTCTATCATACGCCTGTTGCAAATCACATAAAACCTAAAACAATTTAAATTTCTTCTTCTCCCTCATTTTCTCAATCATTTGTTTCAATGTAAAGATTTGAAATCCACACATCCTCTACCACTCCTAAACGCACGCACCTTCTGCACCAATCAGTCCTTCAGTCCCTCGACCCACTCTTTCTACCAAAATACCAGCATATACCTTCCCAACAACGCTCAATAAACTTATTCCCGCTATAATTTCTACAGTTTCCCCTTTTTCTCCCTTACTTATATAAGGGTATCTATTACCGCCTCTCCTCCAATCCCTTGAAACTATGCCCTCTATAAACGCTTTATTACACAACTCCAATCCAATCAATCACCATCTCGCCTCCGTTCTTGACTCATTTCACCAGTAATTTCATCTATACAATGCAAATTACCATCCTTCAACTTTTCATCTACCCATTACCCTCCTCCTTACTAATTAACGTTCATCCCCAAAAATACCTATTCCTTTTTGCACATCAAACGCACACACATTCACTTTCACATCTTCATTACTGTTAATATTGTGGCAGATTTTCGAGTGTTCTTTCCACATTCCTCTCACACCCATTTCATCAGTTACAAAATCACATCCCTATTCATTATTTAAGCGATTCCCCTTATTCTCATTCTTAACCTTTCGCGCTTCCTTCCAGAAGAAGCTTCCTATTCCCTTGTAAGTCCTCATTCATCCTCCTTCCAAAACTGTTCATTTACCTCTTTGTTTTCTCCTACGTATACACCTTTTAAGTATTTCTTTTTTCTCCTTATATAATTTCGCAGCATCTTTCTTTTTGATCCTTCATCATTTGCTTTTAATACATTCAACCACGCTTCTTTTTTATCCTTTAACCGCTTTTCATACCTCTTCATTCACCATTCACTTGTTAATATTCTTAGTTCCTACTTTAAGCACATCCACATACTTCATTTGCACTATAATATAATATATATATTATATATATATATATATATATATATATATATTTTATATATATTATTATATCTCTCTAATATATATATATATATATATATATATATATATATATATATATATATATATATATATATATATATATATATATATATATATATTATATATTAATTTAATATGTATTTTTATTGGTACAGAGGGGGCGGTAAGCTGGGCTTTCTTTTCGACGTTTGTCCATGTTCTCCTACTGCTTTTCTTTTTCGATGCTTGTACAGCACCTTACCCCCAATCTTGGGGCAAAGAGGAAGGTGAAGAAGAAGAAGAAGAATATATATATAATATATTATATATATATATATATATATATATATAATATATATATATATATATATATATATATATATATATATAATAATATATGTTACCTGTTTTATTGTATAGTAGTGAGACTATGGTCTGGAATAAGAAGTATAGATCTAAGTTCAATGTGTTCAGATGGTGGACAATCTTAAGGGGTGTGCTAGGTGTGAGAAGAATTGATAAAATGAGGAATGAACGTATTAGAAGAGTTGTGTGGTGTGAAGAAAGGGTAAATGAAAGAATAAATGAAAGTATGTTGAGATGGTTTGGTCATGTGGAAAGGATGAATGATAGTCGGTTGGTTAAGCGGATGTATAGTGGCGAGTGTGTTGGGAACCGAACGGCTGGGAGACCGAAGAAAAAGTGGATTGAGTCAGTAAACGAATGTTTGAAGGAGAGAAATGTGAGTTTGGCAGAGGCGAGAATAAAGGTGCATAATAGGAGTGAATGGCGGGTTTTTTTTATGGGGGCATGGTTGTGGCTTACCTGGGCCAAGGGATGAACCCTTACATTGACGATTTACCATAGTGAGGGTCCGTCGCGGTCCCGTGAAGCTCTAGGGTGGATTTTCTGTCTGTGGCGAGTTCTCACTAATTAATGGTACAGAGGGGGCGATAAGGCTGGGCTTTCTTTTCGACTTTTGTCATATTCTTCTACTGCTTTTCTTTTCCGATGCATGACACGCACCTTACCCCCAGTCTTGGGGAAAAGAGGTAGATAAAGAAAAAAGAAAGAATATATATATATATATAATATATATATATAAAGTATTATATATATATAAAAAATATATATATATATATATATATATATATATATATATATATATATATAATATATATATATATATATATATCAGTGGCGTATCTTGATATATATATATATGTATATATATATATATCATATTATATTTATATATATATATATATATATATATATATATATATATATATATATATATATATATATATATATATATATATATATATATATTTATTTATAATATATAATTATATATAAATAGATTTATATTCTAGGAAATCTTATCTTAAGGATAAAAGCGTATACAGCAACTAGAATTTTCCACATTTTTTATTTATTTAGTTAATCAGACGTTTCGGATATAGGTCTATCCATCATCAGTGTATTAAAAACAAAACACATTCAAAATAAAATATATAAAACATTCATGATAAATTAACAAAAGTTTTTGCACCTCCATATCGAATAAATCTGCTAAAACATTAAAACAAAGCTGAGAATGGAATACCGTGGTTGGTTTGGTTTTTATTTTATCAAATGAAAGCAGGACTATATAAAGCGAAAAAATTATGGACTAAAACGGAATTTTATATAAAAATATAATAATAATAATAATAATAATAATAATAATAATAATAATAATAATAATAATAATAATAATAATAATAATAATAATAATAATAATAATAATAAAGACAATGACAATGACAATGAAATAATGATAATGATAATGATAATAATAATAATAAAATACTGATAATGGTTTTGAAGCTGCACCAACAATGTCATGCAATAAAAAGCTTTATTGAACTATTAATTATTATTGTTAAGAGATGGGTTGATAGTCTTGATGAAGAGGGACTCCAAGATCCTCCCGTCCGTTTCTGATCGAAATGATTTTAGTATCGAAAAGTTATTTGAAGAGATTGGGTGGTCCTGTGACATGGCATGCTCTCTTATTGCCGAATATTCGGGATTGGATAAGGGTCGACCTGTGCGAAAAGAGAAACCTCTGTGCTTAGATATCCTAATCATTAATTGTAGGATGGTTTCACCTACGTAGCAGGCATTGCAGTCTGCACACAAATATTTATAAACAACACAGGATTTAAGCAAGGCAGGGAGCATCTCCTTGGAGCTGAAGTAAGAGCCTATACTATGGGCATTAACACAAACAAATCTGAAGTCACATTGGGGAAAAGATGGTGTTAAAACTTCTCTAAGTAACCTGACCAGGTCTGTAGAACGGGATCCAAGGTATGGTAGCTTTAAGTAGATTTTTTCTTTTGGTACATCGTACGATGGGAATTTTGGACGAAATAAATTAGTCAAGTAAGAGCCCAATGTCTTATCGAAAATAGTCTGAGGGAACAGATTTATTGTAAAGAAAGTTCTTAAAAAGTTCATTTCTTTATGAAAGGATAGCCAATTGGAGCAAATTTTGTATGCTCTATCTATTCTACAGTAGATTCCTGCCCGTTTATATCCAAAAGGGATATAGCTGAAATAACTAGTTCCCAATGATGTTGAGGTGGGTTTCCGGTATATTGATGTATGAAATTTGCTCTCACTTCTCTGCACAGACACATCAAGAAATGGTAACATTCCATCCACTTCCTCCTCTTTTGTAAATCGGATGTTCGGATGTTTGTTGTTCAAATGTTCCAAAAATAAGTTTGCGTGTTCTCGTTCTCTAAACAATACAAAACAATCGTCCACATATCTCAAATAGAGAAGAGGTTTGAAGTCCAAGGGGCAGTTTTCCAACCAAGTCACCTCATGAAATGCCAAAAAGGCATTTGCAAAGGAGGGTCCCAGGGGGGAACCCATTGCCATACCATCTGTTTGTTGGTAAAGCGAGTCATTAAAGAGGAAAATAGTATCTTCAGTTGCCAGTTGTAGTAGTTTTTTAAATTGGGCGGAATTTAATTTCAAATTTATATTAGTATCCAGTATTAAATCATTATTTTCATATAATGAGTTGGTTATAATATCTATTGTTTCTTTGATGGGTATGTTTGTAAAAAGTGACTCAATATCGAAGCTGGTCATATAACAACTGTCGAGCGATAGGTTATTAATTAAATTAGAAAAATGAAATGAGTCGTGAACCGTATATTGATTTTGAGTTAAGGGCCTAATATATGGAACAAGGAACTTGGCCAAATTATACGTAGGAGAGTTTATAGCTGAGAGGATGTGGCGTAGTGGCAGGTTCGGTTTGTGTATTTTAGGTAGGCCATAAATCGAGCCTGGTACTGTACCGGAGGATTGTAAACCATTGAAATTAGATGCCAGATGCCCCGCAGTTTTTAATTTTCGGATGAAATTATTTATTTTTGTTTCGATTTTCAAGACGTGCTTAAAAATATCAACCTTAAGAATGAGATTCAGACAAGATAAATGAAAGTCGATTTTGATAAGATTTCGTGAATAAATCGATGAAAAACAGTCACCTGACAACTCTGATTACCCCGCATTCAACAAGAATTGATATAGTGGTGGGTCGTCCCCTACCATGTGGAAACTGCTTAAGATTTGAAATGATCGCATGTAAGATGGTCATAACCTTATGATGTCGACCGAAGTCCCTAGAAGTTGTCTGAAAGATCGCAGCAGCTCGCAGTGAGAAGGAACTTAGCAGAAAGTCAGTTCTTATTTTTCTTGTGTGGGAAAGCTGATGAACCTTTGGATGGTGAATACTAAACCGTTTCTCTCATCAAACGTTCTTAATGTGTTAGAAGAGCACATCAGAGTCCGAGAAAGTGGAATTTATATGTCCTTCGTTTTAAGATTAAGGATTCTGCTAACCAACAAAGCTGACAACTACTTTGTCGTGAAAATGGAAAATGAAAATTTGGAGTTCAGAGAACCGTTTTCAGAGTTTTGATAAGATGCTCCATTACTGGGTCTTTAATGCCACCAAAAAAAAAAAAAAATCTTCACAACCTAGCAAAAACACATCTAACTTTGGAAAAGCAGCTATCTTGGTTTTGTAATACTTTCTAGCTCTAATATAGAAGTTATGATTCAAATGCACATATAAAATGATTAAAATAAATTTCCAGATGGGTTAGGGAGTTATTTTGTGACAATTCATTGCTGTCCTGCAAACTGGAGCTAAAATGTTCTGTGACTCATAAGAGCATACAAAGAATTACAAAATGAATTTTAATTAGGCTACTTATTAGTCATCATAAAATAATAAAATTCAATTTTATTATTCAATTTTAAAGGAATATTTTTTCTTTTTAAGTTTACACCTTACGGACATTGCCCCATTCTAGGAGGGGAAGTGCTCCAGGTAATTTCTACCTATGATCGGGATGAGATCGATCCCTAAACCCTTGCCATGCAATTGTTGATCTACCGAATGCGCCACAGTATATATGGCATAATAGATAATTTATCAGTGATATATAGGAGCCTACATATGTACAATAAAGTATATACATATTTATTAAATTCCATTAATAATCTAAATTTTTTTCTTAAAAATATAAAATAAAGCAAAGTATTATTGGTTAGTAGAAGTGGATTTTTTCCATCTTTAGATCGCATATCTGGATTCTAAATTCTAAATGAAACTAAATAATATGCGCAATTTAGGCAACAAAAAACATTAAAACTTAATTAATCCTGACTATAGAAACTAGAATTAAGGGTCAGTGTTCCATGGCTACAAATAAAAACTACCTTTTAACGTGCTTTATCCCCTATGCAGGGGGTAACACGGGGGGACCACAGGAAATCGAACTTTAAGACCGGCTATCCCAAACCAGTGCCACCAACGTGTTCGCAGTCGAGTTTTAATTCTTGCCCCCAGGTAGATTAAAATCCAACTGCTACGCGGAGGATTTGAACCAGCGTCCTCTCGTATGAGAGGCGGTGACTCAACCTCCTGCGCCACGAGGCGTTCTATGGCTACAAATAAAATAAAAATATATATAAAATACCAATACTACATTAATCTCTTTTCCTTATCTATTAAAAAAAAAAAAAAAAACGTTTAACAAAGAATTACTTGGGCATCGTGAGAAGCAACCGTTTCCGGAGTTAGTCTTTTTGCTATAACTGAAGTAAGTTTTGTGAGTACTTGACCTGCGGTAGCTCTATTGAGAGGATCTAATGATAGAAGGCTCTGAATGATTTCTAAAGTATCCGATTTTACACCGCCATCGCTGCTTAAGAAATAAAATACTTATTTTTAAATTATGGATAAAGTAATAATAAAACATGCAAATAATTTTTCTTACTACAAAGTCATATTTTATCTTAACTATTTTAAAAAACAATATAATTTCAATATCTTATATATATATATATATATATATATATATATACAATATATATATATATATATATATATATATATATATATATATATATATAAATAATATATATAATATACAGTATATATATATATATTAATATATATATATATAATATATATATATATATATATATATATTATATATATATATATATATATATATATATATATATATATATATATATATATTATATATATATATATATATATATATATATATATATATATATATATATATATATATATATATACGGTATATATTCAAAGTAAATAAAAATAAAAATCTATTTATATCAGCCTAGCACTTTTGGAGACAACAGTTCATTGTTTAAACAAAATAATATATTTTTACCAAAAATTATATTTCAAAATATTAAAAATATTATCCGATAAAGATAATATCCAAATACATTGAACATAATAGCAAAGTTAGCCAAACTAATATGACTTTAACTTTGGCAGAGGCTACTAGAAAATCTTCATTATTTTAATTCAGAAATACATGAAGATAGATTTGATTAATTACCTACCCACAAGGTATCAAACCAAACATATTAACTGAATAAAATGCAACACAAATGTTAAATTTTGAAAAGCTTTTATCTTTTTAACTATTTATTAGAGAATTAGTTTATGTTAAAAAATTTCATAATTTGTAATAATTTTTACTGGTGGTTTTGTTTCACTGAAGTTCAAAGAGAAATTTTGAAGTCTACGACAACCATGCTCTTCTCAAGTAAATTTTCACCTAAAACACATAAATAAACTACAATATCTTTTTAAAGTAAAACTTACTTCGGAACTGTATACTGAACTGCTTTAATAAGCTTGAACAATTCCTGATGATGTTTGTGATAAAATGGAAACTGCCCATAAAGCATTGTATACAAAACGACGCCTAGAGCCCACATGTCAGACGGCTTGCCTACAAAATCAAAGGGGAAAAATTAAGACCGTTTCCACTTGTTCATTTTTTTTCTTACTACAATAAATAAAAAAAATGTGTTTAATATATTCATGGACACAGTAAGGAGAGTGGATAGAGTAATTGTGATCCCATCTAATATAGTTTGACAAATAATTAGCATTCAAATTAACCATGTATACACTTGCATAGGACAAATGGCTATTGATTCCCAACACACTCACCTTTGTATATCTGATTAACCAATGGACTATCATCCATCCTTTCCATATATATATATATAATATATATATATTATATATATATATATATATATATATTATATATATATATATATATATA
>JABUQX010007997.1:20000-34818 GCA_015478945.1 Trachelipus rathkii
TTCTTTTCGACGTTTGTCATGTTCTCCTACTGCTTTTCTTTTCCGATGCTTATAGCGCACGTGGCCCACTTGGGCCAGGGGATGAACCCTACACTTGACGACTTACCATAGTGTGGATCAGTCGCGGTCCCATGAAGCTCTAGGGTGGATTTTCTGATTGCGACGATTCTTACTAATTAATGGAACAGAGGGGGGCCGGTAAGGCTGGGCTTTCTTTTCGACGTTTGTCATGTTCTCCTACTTTTCTTTTACTCCCAGTCTTGGGAAAAAAAAGGTAGATAAAGAAGAATATATATATATATATATAATATAAGTTATATATATACGTATATATATATTTTATATATATATATTAATTAATAATTTAATAAAATAATAAATATAAATTTAATAATATATTATATATTATATAAAATATATATTATTATATATATTATATATATATATATATATATATATTATATTAATATAATATATATATATATATATAAGTTAATATTACATGCGTACCTAAATAAGGCTTGCCACTCAATACATCTGGTGATATATAAGCTGGCGAACCTCTTTGGTCAAGAAGTTTGTCATCCGCCGACACAAGATGCTGCCCTAAGCAAAAATTCGTTAATGTAATTTGTCGATTTCTTTTATCCAGAACTAAATTTGCAAGTTTGAGATCTCTGTGAATGACATTTAACTGCCAAAAAAAAGAAATAGTGAAGAAATCATAATTAAAAATTATTAATAAATTTTTAATATATTAAAAAAAAAATTTGTTTTGGTAGATAAAATTTTAAAAATACATCAAAAATTGTCCTGAATAATAATAATAATAATAATAATAATAATAATAATAATAATAATAATAATAATAATAATAATAATAATAATAATAATAATAATAATAATAATGTGAAAAAGTATACACTCACATCATGGAGGTTTTTAACCACATAAACTATGTTGTAAAATATTACAAGAGCATCTAACTCCTTGAGTTTTCGTTTACCAATCACGTAATGCTGGAGGTTGATATAGTCAGATGATGTGGAACTGAATGTGTGAGGAATAACGCAATCCAGAGCCAAACATAAGCGTCTAACCACTTTACCGTTGCTAACTAAATTTTTGTTATCCTGATTATACACTCCATCACAAGCATAGTCCTAAAAAATTTAATAAAGTTAAATCAATTTAAATACGGTATAAACTTTAACAATATTTTAAACTATAACACAACACCAACACTTTAAACCTATGCTAGGTTGAGAAGATTTTTATAGGAATTAAATCAAAAGCAACCTGATATTTTGGAGAAAATTAAACACTTTGAGAGAAGGGAGCTTACTTCAAAGAGTCCATGCTCTCTAATGATACCAGGTTGACCATTTAAAAAGGAAAGCAACGAATGTTCAGTATGTAAGAGCATTTTTCCTTGCTTATCGTCTTGAGTTTCTTCACTGGCATCCTTCACGGTCAGTATTTTGAGAGTATAAAACTCATCTATATATGAAAAACAAAATAGAGAAAACATAGAAAACAGTTAAATAAACATTACAAAAAAGTATATTTTGAAAATGCTACAGCACACCTAACTGGGAGAGGACAGACTGTGGATGGGAGGAAAAACTAAAGGTGCTTGCCTGAATTTTTTTTCCTGCCAAGACACTGAACCATTGATCTAACTGGAGATGATCCAAGAATGGGTCCTAATAAGTAATTTCCTGCTGCCTTTAACTGACCAGATGGAATAGTGTAACCCTCGCTAGGGACTGGAAACAAAATACAAAGATAAAACATTATTATTATTATTATTATTATTATTATATTATATTATTGATTATATTATTATTATAATTATATTATCATATTATAATTATTATAATTATTATTATTATTATTATTATTATTATTATTATTATTATTATTATTATTATTATTATTATTATTATTATTATTATTATTATTATTATTATTATTATTATTATTATTATTATAATTATTATAATTATTATAATTATTATTATTATTATTATTATTATTATTATATAATTATATAATTATAAATATTATTATTAATATTTATATTATTATATATTATTATATTAACTTATTATTATTATTATTTATATTATTATTATTATTATTATTATTTATTATTATTAGTATATATTATTATTATATTATTATGTTATTATTATTATATTATTAAATATTAATATTATTATTATTATTATATTATTATATTATTATATTATTTATTATTATATTATTATTATTATTATATTATTATCATTATTCATTTAATTAATATATTATATATTATTATTATATTATTATTATTATTATTATTATTATTATTATTATTATTATATTATTTATTATATATAAGAATACAAAGGGACAAAGGACAGGAAATACGGATATATATATATATAAATATATAAACGATAATATAATATAATATATATATATATTATATATTATATATTATATATATATAGTTATATTATATATTATATATAGTATATATATAGATATAACAGAACGTGCCGGAGCAGATTGTCGTGGCGGGCAGTCCGACGTAATCTGGGGGGCGACAAGAACGTCGTTATATATATAATATATAATATTTATTATATATATATAATATTATATATTAGGTTAGCATCGCACGGCACCAAGAGGGTGTGCACACGCATCGAACCTCATGTTTCACGATGTGCACCAGGCTCCCACTGCACTGGAACACTGGATTGTTAGCCACCGCATCCACACAATTCCCCGTCGGAATACAAATTTATCAAAAGATGCTATTCACAAACCATGACAATACAAAACGCAAAAACATACTCATAATAGATTACCCTGCCTTAAGAGGGCATTAGAAGCCAATTCACTACACTAAAAAACATTGGAATCCTCTAGCATGCAGGGCATGTGGCGAAGTACCTCGTGGGTGCCCGATTTCTCGTAGAGGGAAGTGAGAGTGATAAAGTAAAAGATTATACCGTAGTACATATAAGATATATATATAATATAGTTATATATATATAATAAATATAATATAGTAATATATAATATATATATATAATATATATATATAAGATAGATATATATATAAATAATATATTATATATATAAGATTATATATATATATATATATAATACGTTATATATATATATATATATAATATATATAAATATATATACTGTATATATATATATATATATATATATATATATAATTATATATAATCAATAATATATATATATATATATATTATATATATATAATATAATATAATATATATAATAATAATAAATAAATATATATAGTATATATATATAATAATATAATATATAATATATAATATATATAATAATATATATATATATATATATATATATTATATATATATATATATATATATATATATATATATATATATATATATAATACGTAAACGGCAATTGGAAACGGTTTTAGCTTCAATTAAAAAATTTTCTATGTTGCAGTGATATAAAATGCTTAGTAAGTAATTAAAAATACGGATGAAACATTGTAGTATATTTACATGCAATTTATGTGTTCTTTCTGCTGTTTATATATTCAAAGGAGGGCATAACTGTTGTAAGATGACAAACTTCACGGGTTACTTGAACACTATTCGTAAGTTTCTCGGAGGGCATTTCAAGTTAATTCTTACAGTAAGTACTTGAAATTGGTTATATCAATATTGTGTCCCATCTTACAACACCTAGTTGCAGCAGTGCACTTTCAAGGTCCTCCCTCTCCACATCGAAGGGCAATTGCCCCTGGAGGGTTTTATATCAACAAAATAGAGCAGAAGGTGCCATTCAGCGACACACACAAAAGACAGTACACACGACTTGTGAAATTTGCCAACACGATTTGCACACCCAATCTGGGTATGATCCCCCTTAGATACAGATTCCTTCAGTCCAGGTTATCCAGCCAAGTTGGTTTCGTCCGTAATTGAATAGCCTATTTTTTTTGCTCCCAATCTTAAAGACAGCTTCCATTCCGTTTAACAGTACTTTCAAGGCCTGCACCAACGCCGAAATTAATATAATCACATAAGTTCTCTTTTTTTTTGTCTAATATAATTTTGGGGGGAACCTTTTTTTTCTTGAAATTTATAATATATGTACTTTAATATTTCTTTAGTAAGTACAATTTTAAAACTAAATTTTAATTTCTTAACAGGTAAATTTATGATCCAGTTTCTTTAAATCTATTAAATAGTCTGAAAAAAAGCAAAATAATTAGTAGAAAAAAGCATTTTAACAGTGGGGGCAACTTGGAACGCCCATTCCAAGTAGCCCCACTAAAAAAAAATTCCCAACTAAAATCGTAAAAAAAATTTTTATCAATTATGTTCAAAAAAAATACCTTATATGACCCTTATCATACATGCCAAATTTGGGGGGGTCAGATATTCCTGACTGGAAATATGGGGTAACATTTTTCAGGGGTTTGAAAATTAATAGAAAATGAAAAAATACACATTTGCATGTTAAAACAGGATGTTAAAGGTTTGTGTTTTACATTCATATACCGTCTTAAAGAACATCATTTCACGAGCAAAATGAGCCTACAACCACCTTTCTACTCCAAATAGTTTGGGAATTATCAACAAAAATGTAAACATTGGTCAAAAGTCTTCCAAGTTTGACAGTGTTGTAATATTAGAACACTGTCAAACTTGAGAACACTTTGATAAATGTTTACATTGTTATTAAATCCCAAACTATTTGAGTAGAAAGGTGGTTGGGCGCTCATTTTTACCTCGTGATGTCTTAAAGACGTATATTGAATTGTAAACACAAACCTTTAATATCCTGTTTTAACAAGCAAATGTGTATTTTTTCATTTTCTATTAATTTTCAAACCCCTGAAAAATGTTACCCCATATTTCCAGTCAGGAATATCTGACCCCCCCCCAAATTTTGCATGTATGATAAGGGTCATATAAGGTATTTTTTTGACATAATTGATAAAAAAAAAATTTTTCACGATTTTTAAGTTATGAAATTTTTTTTAACAGTGGGGCTACTTGGAATGGGCGTAAGTTGCCCCCACGTTAAAATGCATTTTCTACTAATTATTTTGCTTTTTAACTATTTAATAGATTTAAAGAAACTGATCATTAAATTTACCTGTTAAAAAAATTAAAATTTAGTTTAAAAATAATTAACTAAATAATATAATATAATATATATAGTTATATATAATAATATTATAATATAAATATATATATATATATATATAATATATATAGTATATAATATATATATATATAAATATATATAATATTATATAATATAATATATATAATAATTATATATATATATATATATATATTATATACTATATATATTAAATTATATAATTATATAATTATAATATAGATTATATAATATAAATAATAATATATTATATATATAATATATATATAGTATATATATATATATGATATATATATATATATATATATATAATAATATAATATATATAATATATATATAATAATATATATTATATATATATATATATAATATATATATATATATTATATATATAATATATTTATTATATAATATATTATATATTATATAATATATAATATATATATATATATAATATATATATATATATATATATATAATATATATATTATATATAACTATAATATATATTATTATAGTATATATATATATATATATATATATATATATATATAATATATATAATATGTTCAATGTGTTCAATGGACAATAGGTGGGTAAGCTAGGTGTAGAGGAATTGGAGGAACGTGAGATTAAGCGAGTGAGCAGAGATGTTAGGTGTCGAGAAAGGGGGTGGAGAAGTTAGGTGTCGAGCAAGGGGAAGATGTAAGGTCGTGTAGATAGGCGGAGAAGATAGTCGGTGAAGCGAAGTTTAGTGCGTGTTGTGTGGGAACGACACTGGAGGAACGAGAGAAAGTGGATGAGTCGGTAATGAATGTCTGAAGGACGAAAATGTGAGTTTTGGTTAGAGGCGAAAGGAAAGTATAAACAGGATGAATGCGGGGGATGTGACTGAGGCATGGGTTGGGCCCACCTGGCCAAGGGAGTGAACCCTTACACTGACCGATCTACATATGAGGTCCATCGCGTCCCATTGAACTTTAGGTGGATTTTCTGAACTCGATCGATTCTCGCTAATTAATGTACTGAGGGGGCGTAAGGCGGCTTTTTCCTTTCGACCTTATGTATTGCTTTTCTACTGCTTTTCTTTTCACGATCTGCGTCACGCACCTACTCCCATTCTTGGGAAATAAAGGAAGATAAAGAAAGAAATAAATAAATAAATATATATATATTAATATATAATAATATATTATTATATATATATATAATATATATCCATAAATATATCATATATATAATATATAATATATATATATAATATATTATATTATATATATATATATATATATATCATTAATATATATATATAAGATTAGATAATATTATATATAGTATTATATAATATAATATAAAATATAGAATAATATATATAAGTATACAGCAGGGGCATCGTACTCAAATAAAGGAGTATCCGTTATTCGTTACTCCGTTACTCGGAAAAAAAAAGTGACGGTTATCGTATTCCGTTTCCTTTGAAAGAAAATAACGAAGTGCCGCTTACTCGTTACTTTTAGCTTTCAATATGACATAATTACGTATCTTAAAGCATTTATTGGTTTGTGTATATTAAAATTTCAACATTATCATATTATAAAAACATACCGTTAAAGTAAGACCCTAGCGCACCAGGACTTAGTCCTCTTGCATCCACCAACTACTTTTAATTGCACCAGCACCCTTCCTGCCATTCACAACTTTCCTACTACAGCATCTGCATCATCCTTCCCTTTTCATCCAACATATTACCAAATATTTAACCCAGACACTTAGTTCCAGGCCTCACCACTTCAACCCCAAACTTCACAAACCAGGACGTCCACACTTACAACCATAACCTTACTCTTAATCTATGCTTACCTTCAAACATCTTCTTTTAAACACCCTGCCAAATATCTCTCTTACCAATTCCTCTCAATAACCTCGCAGATTCGTTTACACAAAAACCAAATCTCCGCAATAATAGGTAGCACCTCCACTCCTCGTCCATTCTCCATCATTCTAACGAGAGTGGATCGGTGATCTGTAACTTCTGAAGCAGAGTGGAGTCGGAAATCGGAGTTGAATGTCGGTAATGTTGAAGAGATGGAGTCGATCGGAAAAGTTTTGAAACGACTCCAACATGATTCTAAACAGCCATCCCCTGCCATTCCACCTCTAATTCAGTTTCATAACACCCATCCAAACAAATGAGATAACCAAGAAAGACATAGCCACACCCTGCCCCTCACTCCCTATAATATTAAAACAATCACTTTCAACTCCATTACATTCTTACACAAGCTTTACTATCGTCATACTATACTTTTGATTCCATTCAGAAGCGGCTTACCACCAACACCAGTATATCAATAACACTGCCAAGAGCTTCCCGTAAAACATTTACAAATACAAAAAACCTAATACAATATTCTTCTACATCCTCATTTCTCAATCCATTTTTTCAAGTAAAGTATTTGATCTACACATTTCTACCACTTTCTAAAAGCCACCTGTTCTTCACAATCAGTTCCTTCAGTCACTCGGGACGCATTCTTCGACCCAAAATATAAGTATATATCTTCCCTCCTACACTTAATAACTAATTCCCTATAATTCCTACATTTACCCTTATCTAAATTACCCTTAAAGAAGGGTACATATTTACTGCTTCTCCTCCCAATCCCACAAACTATGCTCTCCATAAACATTCGTTACACAACGTCCAAATCAATCCAATGCACCATTCTCGCCTCCGTGTTCTTAATCATTCATTTCACCGGTACTTTCATCTATACCTGCGATATTACCATTCTTCAACTTCTCGCTCTACACATTACCTACTCCTTACTAACGACCTCAGCCCAAATACCTATTCCTTGCACCATTAAACTCCACCACCACATTCACTATCACCTCTTCATTACTGCCAATGTTATATAGATTTTCGAAGTTCCCACCACAATCTAGTTACATTCATCTCATCAGTTACAAAAGCAATCCCTATTCATTAATCTATGCAAATTCCCCTTATTCCTTATATATATAATAATATATAATATATAAGGGGCGCCCATCTGATAATAATATATTACTATATATATATATATAACTAGTATATATATATATATTATATATATATATATATTAATATATAAGAGAGAGAGAATATATACTACATATAATATATATATATATATATATATAAAAGCGAATTTCTAAGCCTGATCGGGGGTCAATGCTATCAGCATTCAAGAAGTTCAAACAAAAATGTAAACAGACTAAAGTAACAGAGAAAAATATAACGGCAAACATATTCCGAGCGTTACATGAAAGAAATAATAACGAGTCCTTACTCTGTTACTGAAAAAACCTATATATAATATATATAATATATATATATATATTATATATATATATATATATCAATATATATATATGTATATATTATATATATATATATAGTATATATATAATATAATTAATACCTATACATAATGTAGAAATACCTCTAGATATATATATAAGTCATATACGTGGATATACATATATATACATAATATATATATATAATATATATATATATTATAATAGATATATATATAATATATATAATATATAATTAATATATATATATATATAATGAGCGTCGCTAGTAAAATGATTGAATGGAACAACGATACTGAACAAGCTGGGGCGCAAATGAAGGAAGTAATTGTTAGTAGTGCAAAGGAAATATGTGTGGTTGTGCTAAAGTAGTAAGTAAGAATGTGAACAGTGAATGGTGGAATGAAGAGGAATGGAAAGCGAAAGGTAAAAGAAGCGTGGTTGAATGTACTAAAAGCAAATGAGAAGTACTCAAAAGAAAGAGGCTTGGAATTATATATAAGGAGGAAAAGAAATACTAAAAGGTGCATACGTAGGAGAAAAACAAGAGGTAAATGAACAGCTTGGAAGAGAATCGACCTACAAGGGAATAGAAGCTCTTCTGGAAGGAAAGCGCGAAAGTTAAGAATGAAATAAGGGCAATCTGCTTAGAATGAGAATAAGGATGTGGCTTGTAACGATTGAAATGGATTGAGGGATGTGGAAATGAGCACTTCGGAAAATCTGTGCATAAATTAACAGTAATGAAGATGTGATGGTGAATGTGTGGTTTGATGTTGCAAGAAAGAATAGGTATTTTGGATGAGTATTATCTAGGAAGACGGTTGTAACGTGAGAGTGAAAAAGTGAAAAAATGTAAATCGCAGGTATAGATGATAATTCCTGGTGAAAAATGATCAAGAACGGGGCGAGATGGTGATATGGATTGAAGTTGGTTAATAAAGCGTTATGGAGGCTATAGGGACTGGAGGAGAGCAGCGATAGTACCCTTATATAAGGTAAGGAGAAAAGAACGTAAAAATATAGCGGAATAAGTTTACTGATGTTGTAGAAGGTATCTATGCTGGTATTTGTCGAAAGAGTGCTTGAGTGAACGAAAGACCTATTGGGAAAACAAGGTGCGTTTTAGAGTGTGAGGATGTGTGACAAATCTTCTACATGGAAACAAAATATTGAGAAAAGAGGAGAAGAAAGAAGTAAATTGTATTTAGTATTTATGGATTGCAACACGCATTATGATAGAGTTTAATAGGAAAAGCTTAGCAGTTATGTTTCGGTGTAGGCTTCTGACATGGAATCAAAGAGTATGACGATCAGTACTAAGCGTGTATGTAAGAATTAAATTTGTGTCAATGGTGCAGTGTTAGGATAATAGCGGAGTGAGACAGGGTTGTTATGTCTCCTTGTTATTCAATTTGTATATTTATGGGATTATGAAAGAATTCGAGGTGGGATGGCAGGAAATGTGTTAGAATGATGGAGAATGGAGATTGTTTGGATGTTACCCACCTATTATATGCGAGAGATTTGGTTATGTGTGGCGAATCTGAAAGAATTTGAAGAGGATTGTTAGAGAGATTTGCCAGGTGGTAAAGAGGTTTGAAAGTAAATGTTAGATAAGAGTAAGGTTATGGTGTGAGTGAGGACAGTCCTCAGTTATGTTACCATTGCGTGAGCAGCTGAACAAGTGTCTAGTTTAAATATTAGGATATATTGAGAGAAGAACGGAGAGCAAGCAAGTGTAGTAGGAAATTGTTGAATGCAGGAAAGGTTGCTGTGCAATTAAAATCGTTGGTGAATCTGTAAAGACCTAAGCGTTGAGTGCGCCTAGGTCCTTACATGCAGGTATGTGGTTACCCGTTTATCTATAGTAGTGAGACTATGGTCTAGGAATAAGAAGTATAGATCAAAGTTCAATGTGTTCAGATGAAACTTAGGGGCGTGCTAGTGTGAGAAGAATTGAATAAAAGAGAGATGAACGTATTGAGAATTGTGTCCGTGAAGAAAGGTAAAGAGGAGATAAATGAAAGTATGTTGAGATGCTTTGGTCATGTGGAAAGGCACGAGAATGATAGTCGTTTGATTAAGCGCAGATGTATATTGGCGAGTGTGTGGGAACCAAACCGGCTGGAGAACCCAGAAGCAAAAGCATGAGTCGCGTGAATGAATGTCTGAAGGAGAGAAAATGTGAGTTGGCAAGGCGAGAATAAAGGTGCATAATGAGGAATGAATGCGGGTTTGTATGGGGCCATGGTTGGGCCCCACCTGGCCAAGGATGGAACCCGTACATTGACAGATTTACATAGTGAGTCCTCGCGGGTCCCATGAGCTCTAGGTGATTTTCTGTCTGTGAAGTTTCACTTAATTAATGTATGAGGGGCGTAAGCGCGCTTTCTTTTCGACATTTGTCATATTTCTCCTACTGCTTTTTCTTTCCGATGCATGAGCGCACCTTACTCCCAATCTGGGAAAAAAAGGTAGATGATAAAGAAAGAATATAATATTATATAATATATATTATATATATATATATAATATAGATAGATATATATATATATATATATATTATATATATATTATATATAATATATCATATATATATTATATATATATATATATATATATATAATAATATCATCTTATTTGATTCCACCAAATGTGCTGTATACACAAAACAACACCAGAAAAAGAATGTTAAGTAGAAGAACATGTCAAATCCCTCCCCATACCACTAAATGAAAGTCCGTCCCAGCCAAAATCCACCCTATGGCTTCACATACCGCAACAGACCCTGACTTTAGTATCTCTTCATTATAAGGGTTGACCCCTGAGCCAGGCCCAAAACCATGCCTGTCTCACAAAACAATTCCATTTACTCCTATTATGCACATTCTAAATTCACATTCCTTTCTTACAGACACTATTTTACTAACTCAATCCCCATTTTCTTAGGTCTTCCACCTTGCCGCTTCCCAACACACTCACCTATATCCAGCCACTTAACTAATTATCTACCCTACATTCTTTCCATATGATCAAACCTCTTCAATACACTCATTTATTCTCACATTTACTCCTTTCTTCACACCACACAACTTTCAAATACTCTCATTGTCCACTTTATCAATTCTTCTCAAACCTAACACACCCCTAAGATTATCAACCTTAGATCTATACCTCTTATTCCACACCATAATTTTACTACCATACTGGCACATTAATACAGGTAACAATATACGGTCATGCAGAACCCTATTGCACTCAAGACTTAGCTTTTGCATTCGCCAAAATTTAAAGCTCTAGGAAACTTCCTACCACTCGCAACTTTCCTACTACACTCAGCATCATCCATTCCTTTTTCATCTGACATACTGTATAGGCTAAATATTTAAACCCCGATACTTGTTCAAGTTGCTCTTATTTACATCTACTTTCAAACTCCTCTTTTTACACACCCTGCCAAACCACTTTATCAAACTTTTCATACTTTTCTCAAATTCACCATGACAGAAACGTAAAACCATCTTGCGGACAATTATAAGCAAGGCACTCCTCCACTCTCTACCATTCCTCCATTATTAAACACATTCCCCTGGCCATCCTCTCCTTAAATGTTCCATCCCCATCTATATAGAAATTAAATAGCCATGGAGACATAAACACATCCTGCCTCACTTCCACTATCAATATTAAAAAAATTTCACTCTCCATCCGTTTATGTAACACAAACCACTATAGAAAACATAAACATGCTTTTTAATACATCAAAGCTTACTACTACACACCATATAACATTAATATCCTGCACTAGAGCTCCTTATAATCCTGTTTGCAGTCATAAAACCTAAATAAAGTTTCTTCATCTCTCTCATTTTACACTCATTTGCCATCAATGTAAAATTAAAAATTTGCATACACATCCTCAACCAATTTAAATGCTCCTGTTCTCAACAATCAACCCCCATGCACTCGCCACACTCCTTTCAACCCCAAAATATCAAATCTTCCCTACAACACTCGATAAAAACTAATTCCCTTATAGTTTCTACAGTACCCCTTATCTCCTTATATAAGAGTATTATCACTGCTCTCCTCAAGTTCTCCTGAACTTCACCCTCCACAAACTCTTTGATACACAACTTCCATATCCAATCAATCACAATCCCGCCTCCATTCTATTCTTGATCATTTCAACAGTAATTCCATCTACAACCTGCTGATATATACTATTCTTCAAACTTTCTCTTCTACCTACCTGATTACCTCCTACATGCTAATTGCTTCATCCCCAAAAATACCTATATCTTATTACACTATCAAACCACACACATTCACTATCACCTCTTCATCCCTGCCAATGTTATGTAGAGTTTTGAAATGCTCCAATCACAACTCTCCTCACGTCCATCTATCATCACAAAGCTCCAATCTCTATTCATGTTCTATGAAGATTCCCGTTACTCTCTTCTTAACCTCTGTACTTTTTACAAAACCCTTTCCCCATTCATCCTCCTTCCAAACTCTTCATTTACCTCATCTTTTTTATTAAGGCTTGCAACTTTCACCTTTCCTCCCTAAATATCTTCATACGTCTCTCTTCCAAAGCCTCTTCATTGGCTTTCAGTACATTCAACCAGGCATCTTTTTTACCTTTTACATCACCTCTTCATTCAACCATTCACTATTAACATTATTATTCCTACTTTAGCACACAATATACTTCACTTTCAATACAACAAAGGTTTCCTCATGGCGCCTTAGATTTTGCAAGATCCATTTGTTCATACTTAAACTGACGTACGTTCAAGTGCTCTACCATATTTTCCTGACAACATTGTTAGGTTTACTTAACCCCTGATTTTCCCCGTTTCCTTCCTTTTTTTTCTTTTATTTCCATCCAAGCTCCCAGTAACTTAATTTCACATAAAAACAACATAATCAACTAATATTCCAATCCCCCCAACCCCCTCAGGCCCCTCACTGAATCTTAACATCCGATCACATACTTCAACATCTCCCAACCACAAATCAATCCATCACTCTTCCACTTTAGACACCATCTCTACCTAGCATGTTTGAACAGTTTAATGCATTTCTCCATTTCTTAGGTATTGATTAAAGAAAGAAGTACTAATATAATATTTATGTTCAATATTTAAATGTAAATGATATAATATGATAATAATAAGATAATGCATATATAAGTCTTAAAAGCAAGAGAAAGTATATAGTCACCATAGAAGTAAAAGAGTCAGTACAGAGGAAAAACATCGAATACAGAGATATACAGCACAGAAGAAAATCAGATACACGAAGAGAGACCGTACAGAGGAAAATCTAATACACGGATTTACGGCACCAATAAGGTACAGAACTTCGCTTTGCCTACATACCCGCGGGTACAGAACTTCAATATACCCACATACTTAAGAAATCTTTAGAGGCAAAAATAAACTATAGACGTCCATATTGCACATGAATTCATATCACTCATCAGATAAGACATTCAGAAGCAAGCAGGATCTACACAATCTATGAGGTAATTATATTTGCACATCATTTCATTTTAATCAGTTGAACATAAATATACTCTCATTCTTTGAAACATGTCGATGACTGAAGAACAAATGAAGACTATGATAGAAAAGGCAGTAGAGAAAAGAGAGACTCAAATAAGAGCAGAATACAGGAATATTATCCCGAAATTTGGCGGAAGAAAGGAAGAGAAGGTAGAAGACTATCTTTTTCAACTAGAAATATGGATGGAGACAACATCGGGTAACAAGAAGAATAAAAATGCTATGATTATTAGTGGTTTGTCGGGAGAGGCTCTTGAGACGATTAAGAGTATTCCAAAAGGATGAAGTTACGATGCATGAGCGATATAAAGCTATTGTGAAGAATAAAAAAAAAATATGAAAGATCAGTCTTTTGCAAGAATATGTAAAAATAACAATTTGACGAATAAAACAGGTAAGAGGAAAGGAGTATAGGAGAGTATTGTAAAGCAATTTGATAGGATGATGAAAAAAATTGAAAGAATTGAAAGAAGGGCAACCAAATTAATACCATTGCCTTAAAATTGACGTAAAGGTCAAAATGAAGGAATGAAAGAAAAATGTTTGTCATCTATTTAAAGAGAATCAAAGACCCTTATGAACGATACAAAAAAGATCTATAATGATTATTAAGTCTTCTTGCGAGGACTAAGAAGAAGAAGGAACAAAGACAATGGAGGAAA
>JABUQX010007998.1:0-2500 GCA_015478945.1 Trachelipus rathkii
ATGAATAATTCTGGAATACATATTAATATTATTAATAATATATAGATGATATATATAATAATAATAATAATAATAATAATAAAAATAATAATAATAATAATAATAATAATAATAATAATAATATAGAAGAGCCTATAAAATCCTATCCTTTCAGATAAGGATTGGCTCTGGATTTGTCAATAATAGGAAGCAATTTGGTCAACAGAAAGAAGGAAATCAGCAAGTTAGAGAAGAGATTCTAATCCCACTTATATAAAAATTTCCTATAAATAAATAATTTTAATTAAAAATATCTCCCTTAAATTCAATGTAAATATTTATACATTTAAAATTTTATATAGTAAATTTTAAAACTAAAAATTCTTTGAATTCACCCCTTCTCTAATTTATTTTCTTCATTAATAGTTTCATGCATAAATTTTCTGTTAGAAGTTGCTATAAAAGAAGTTTTCCTAAACTTTTTTTAAAAAGAAAAAAAAAGAGCAAATATGTGCACAAAATTGCTTCACATACATACATTCAAAGAAAATGTTCTTTATATTGATAAGAAGTTCGGAGAAACTAAAGTAATAATTTAATAATTTTTCTCTTTAATACCTCTCTTATTTGTATTGTTGGAAACTTTGGCTAAAAAAGTTTGTAACGAGAAGGGAAACAATTTTTCCCCTCAGTTATCATATGTTTGGATAATTCAGTTAAATTAAAACTCACAAAATTATATGTAGGAAAAAAATCATGTAACTTTAGCAGTTAAGTGAACAAAATTTTAAATGGACTGTTAAAATTTATATGAAGAAATGGAAAACTAATTTTTAGTAATTGCTTTTATTATTATTATTATTATTATTATTATTATTATTATTATTATTATTATTATTATTATTATTATTATTATTATTATTAACCCACCTTACTTTTATATTCTTCCTCCCTATGATCTATGAGGTTTTAAGAAAGCAAGGACCTGCCAGACAATAGTGAAAGTTGATTTCGGTAATAAAACCATAATTATATTATTATTATTATTATTATTATTATTATTATTATTATTATTATTATTATTATTATTATTATTGATGGAGTAGATTTATAGAAATTAAATTCTAGGTCAAGGGAATTGGTTGCTCTACTTTAAAATTTTGATTTCATTGATTTGATTAATATTATTATTATTATTATTATTATTATTATTATTATTATTATTATTATTATTATTATTATTATTATTATTATTATTATTATTATTATTATTATTATTATTATTATTTGTTTTTTTTTATTATATTTTTACTATCACCATTGCTATAATTATCATTATTACTGATAATAATATTAAATTATTATTATTATTATTATTATTAATATTATTATTATTATTATTATTATTATTATTGGATATATGCAGTATATATCTAGAAATAAATACATATCTCTGATAGGGGAACTCAGTTTGAAGCTGATAAATTTTTCACCATGAATTTATCAATAATTAATCAAGCCTCCTAATTTCATTATTAAGCTCATTATATAAGTACGTCACGCAAAATACACTTTAAACTAGAAATAGCCTAATTACGGCATTCTCTCTCTCTCTCTCTCTCTCTCTCTCTCTCTCTCTCTCTCTCTCTCTCTCTCTCTCTCTCTCTCTCTCTCTCTCTCTCTCAATCATCATGCCAAGTCTTTGTTGCATTCCTGATGACTCTAGATTTTCTTTTTTTTTTCAAGCTGTGACAGGAAAAACACCTCTCTCTCTCCTTTAGAACTTCTTCAAATGACTAAAAATAGAGCTTCATTCAATGACTTCTTGAGAAATTTTATGGCTCATATGAAACAACTGAATTTTCGAAAGCTATCAACTCTTCATCCCTCCAGTACATCATCATATATTCCTGCCGAACTTCAAACTTGTTCTCATGTCTTTCTTAGAGTCTATCGCATTCGGAAAAGCCTTGAAGCACCTTATTCTGGCCTTACAAGGTTTATCAAAGGATGGATCGATGCTACAAGATATAACTTTCTGATGGAAAGGAAAGATATCGTTTCAATTAGTCGTCTTAAGACGGCCATACTCCCTCCGACTCCTTAGATGATTCCCCATTCAGTTGTTGATTCGCGTTCATAGAAGACCACTTCATTTACTGAACAGCAAGAACAAATTTTAGTGCATGCCTAGACGAAACTCAATACGGCAGGTTCGTTTTAATGTATAATGACTCCGATTTTAGAGCGCATAATGTATATAGTGATCAAATATTTTAAAAAAGTTTACCATATAAAAGTGTTTTCTTTTAGGAAAGAAAGTGAAGTTCTGGTATAACCTATATAATCTGTAATATTAGTTAGATGTTTTATAGTTTTATCATAAATTATGTTTTAGGATATGTGATTTCTATAATATATTATAAAAATGTATTTTATATCATATGTAAATATCTTTTATCATATTATGTAACTATATTTTACCATATTATATAAGTATCTTGTTTTATGCACAAAATTA
>JABUQX010007998.1:7500-25000 GCA_015478945.1 Trachelipus rathkii
ACCTATGCTTATCCAAATCTGGAAAATCTGACACCCGGTGATCTCTCTCTCTCTCTCTCTCTCTTCTCTCTCTCTCTCTCTCTATCATATATATAATATATATATATTATATTATATATATATATTATATATATATATATATTTATATATATTATTATATATATATTATATATATTTAATATATATATATAATATATTATATATATATATATATACATATATAATGTGGGAAATTTAATCGGGAAGATCCATATTGGAGATTTTTGGGAACCCATTTTAGCCCCCCTAAAATGGACATAATTTTATTTTGACGAATTTTGTGGGGAAAAGAGCAAACTGAGTTTCAGACCTCTAGAAACTTCATTTCGGGTGTGTTTTTTTTTTTTTTTTTGTGGCTGTAGTCATTGTTCCAGCATTTTCATTTTTTCAGAACCTACGTTTTTGACATTTTTTCGCATCAACTTCTACAATTTTTTTCGAAATGACTTCAAACTTGAAATATGCATAGATGGGTCCATTATGCACAAAATGTTTTAGTTTTTGAAAATTGTGTTCAGCAATTAAAAGAAAAGTAGGTTTTGAAATTCGACATTTGAGCAAATTTTCAAAAAAAAAAACATTCGTGCATTTGTGCGTAATGGACCCATTTATGCACCATTTCTATTTGAAGTCATTTCGAAAAAATTGTAGAAGTTGATACGAAAAAATGTCAAAAACGAAGGTTCTGAAAAAATACAAAATGCTTGAACAATGACTACAAAAACAGAAAAACATCCGAAAATGACGTTCTAGAGGTCAGAAAAAGCTGCGGTTTGTTATTTTCACCAATCAAAATTGTCAGAAATTAAGAATTTTCTGTCCATTTTTAGGTTGGGGATAAAATGGGGTCCCAAAATCTCCAATATTGGATCTTCCCCTTTAGACCAGCGATTTTAGAAATGGCTTTGAAATGTTATATATATATAATATATATATATATATTATATTATATATATATATATATATATATATATATATATATATTATATATATATATATATATATATATATATATATACAGGATTGGAGCATTCATCAGACTGTTGAACTCGGGTATGATCATTCGTGTCCTTTACTTATAATTATAATTAATTGCACTTGTTCGCAATTTATTATTATTATTATTATTATTATTATTATTATTCATTATTATTATTATTATTATTATTATTATTATTATTATTATTATTATTATTATTATTATTATTATTATTATTATTATTATTATTATTATTATTATTATTAATTATTATTATTATTCTTATTATTATTATTATTTTATTATTATTATTATTATAATATTATTATTATTATTATTATTATTCTTATATTATTTATTGTTTTATTATTCATTATTATTATTATTTTATTAATTATTATTAATTTTATTATTATTATTATTATTAATTATGAATTATTATTATTATTATTATTATTATATATATAAATTTATATATATATATATTATATATATATATATATATATAATTATATATATATATATATAATATATATATTCTATAGATATATATATCTATATATATATATCTTTCTTTCTTCATCTTTCCTTTTTTATTTTCCCAAGATTGGGAGTATGGTGCGTAGCATGCATCGGAAAGAAAGCAGTAGAAGAATATGACAAAAGTCGAAAAGAAGCCCAGCCTTACCCCTTCTGTACCATTAATTAGTGAGACCTCGTCTCAATCAACAAATCCACCCATACTTTCATGGGCCGCGATGGCCCCTAATATGGTATGATGTCAATGTAGGGTTCACCTGGCCCAGTGGGCACAACTACCCCTTCAAAACCCGCCATTCACTCCTGTTATAAACCTTTCTTCTCGCCTCTGCTAAACTCGCATTTCTCTCCTTCAAACATTGTTTACTGACTCAATCCACTTTTTCTTCGGGTCTCCCCAGCCGTTCGGTTCCCAACACACTCGCCAAATACATCCGTTACGCAACCGACTATCATTCTCTTTCACATGACCAACCATCTCACATAACTTTCATTTATCTACATTTACCCCTTTTTCACAACACACACACTCTTCTAATATCTTCATTCCTCATTTTATCAATTCTTTCTCACACTAGAAACCTAAGATTGTCCATCTGACACATTGAACTTTAGATCTTTACTCTTATTCCAGACCATAGTCTCGGCTACTATAATACAATAAACAGGTACAACATAACCCTCATGTAAACCTAGACACTCAGACTTAGCTCCTTTACACTTCACCAACGATCTAATTGCACCAGCCATCTTCCTCATTCACACTTTGCTACTCAACTCTGCATCATCTGTTTCCCTTCTCATCCAACATATACTCTAAAAATATTTAAACTCAGACATTGTTCCAGCTGCTCACCATTTTAACATAACTTCAATACTGAGACTGTCCTCACTCACACCATAACCTTACTCTTATCCAGTTTATTTCAAGCCCTCTTTTACACACCGTGCCAAATCTCTCTAACCAATCCTCTCAAACTCTCTTCAGATTCGCCACACAGATACAAATCATTCGGTTATAATAAGTAGGGCGCCCTCCACTCACCTCCATTCTCCATCATTCTAACACCATTTCTGCCACCCCCCTTCGAATTCTTTCATACCCATCCATAAATACAAATTGATACCAAGGAGACATAACAACCTTGTTCACTCCGCTATGTTAATCTAAACAATCACCCATTGACCCATTTATTCTTACACCGCCTCTATCGCATACATGACTTTAATTCCATCAAAGCCTACCACCACACATATATCACTCACCTGCCATATATATATATATATATATATATATATATATATATATCTATATATATATATATATATATATATATATATATTTTCTGTTTGTGATTAAATAAATTTATATAATATATATATATATATATATATATATATATATATATATATATATATATATATATATATTATATATATATATTATATATATATATTATATATATATATATATATATATTATATACTCTTAAGCTAGAATAAAATTTATGAAATATTTATCATTTTTATTTCGTAAAATTCAAATAAAAATGATTAAAATAAAAATAAAAATAAAATAATTAAAAATTGAAGAAACGAAACCTAATATATCTTTTTTCACTCACAATCAATCTCGAGAAAATATTGTGAAATAATTAAATAAAATGTCTCGAGCAAATAAATAAAATGTCTCACAAATGATTGCAGTGAAGTATCGAGGAAATAATTAATTTAACAATATTTAAAACTTTTATGCTGCAAAACATTAGCAGTCGTAAAATTAAACGAAGAGAAACAATAAAAGAATCAAAATTGAAGAACAAACCTAATATATTCCTTTTCGCTCATTATCAATCTTGAACTTACTATGATGATATGGAAAGTATTGGGAAGATTGATATGTAATTTATAATTAAACATTAAATTGGTTAGATGATAAAAACTTTTATTTTGAACATTGAGTAAATCGGAAAATAAAAGAATTAAAATTAAGACAAACCTAATATATGATTTGCGGCTCACATCAATTCAACTAACTATGTGTATTGAAATATATATATTAATATATATATATATATATATATATATATTATATTATATATATTATATAATATAATATATATATATATATAATATATATATATATTATATATATATATATATATATTTATAATAATTATATATATATAATAATATATATATATATAATTTTCGTCCGACAGCGAGAACTCTTCAGGTTAAGGACTGGATTCTGTTCTTGTCTTCATCAGTTCAAGTGTGTTTCAGTTGGTCTGTTATTTTCTTCATGGTGTTGTTGAAATATTTTGATATTTCAGATATTCAATTTGTATAAAATCTATCTTAACTTCACCGGGATGCTTATTTAGTTGTTTACTATATAAATGGAAAAGGATTCCATGATTTGCGTGGTTCGTGTGATCGATATTTCTGATCATCTTTTATATTGTTGATATTGATGGAGTGGCCCTGTGTTACGCCTATGCCTTGTTAAAGCTGAATTTATGCTGTCTTTGTGCAGGTCATCTGTATGGATTTGCAAGAAGAACAAAATCAACATACAGATGACCTGCACAGGATAGCATAATTCAGCTTTAACAAGTCATGCGTAACACAGGCCACTCTATCAATACAACAATTTAAAGATGATCAGAAATATCAATCACACGAACCATCCCAACAAAATCATGGAATCCTTTGCATTTATATAGTAACAACTACAAGCTAAGATATGATAGATTTATCACAAAGTTAGATAGGATTTTTACAAATGAATATCTGAAACATCAAAAGTATTTCAACAACACCATCGAAGAAAATAGCAGACCAACTGAAACACACTTGAGCTGATTGAAGATCAAGAAAGAAATCCAGTCCCTTAGCTTGAAGAGGTCTGCGTGTCGGGACGAAAATTAGCTTTCCTTTTTAAAATTTATTTCATTAAAAAGGTCCTTAACAATGTTTTTAATTTGTGTACATTTAGTAAATAAAATGAAGTGACAGTAAACATAATACTAAAAGAATCCAAGGGGCTTCCTCTCTAAAGTAATATATCAGCTACGACAAAGTGTTCCTTAAATATATTATATATAAATATATATATTATTTATATATATATATATTATATACTATATATATATATATATATATATATATTAATATTATATATATATATATATATATATATATATATATATATATATAGTATATATATATATATATTAATATATATATTTAATAAAACTTATTCTTCTAGAAAATCATTATTTTTTCTAAAAATTTCTTTCGAAAATATTTATTTAATTGAATTATTAAATGTATTCCTTTTTATAATTTAAATTATTAATTACTTGAAATATATTTAATTTGAATCCTAAGTTTTAAGACTTTCAGTTTTTTTGACTTACATTTCTAATTTTAGCTAACCGGCCCGCGGCCCCGGCCCGCCCCGGCCCGGCCCCCGCCCGGCAAAATTCTCTTCTTCCCTCCCGCCCGGTCGGCTAGGTATACTAAGTTTCTTGGAGAAGTTTATATTTTTAGATTTATATTTAAAGTTCTGGCAATAAAAACTAGAGCTTCAATTTGTTTTTAACAGCTTCAGCACAATTGTTTCGCAAATTTTAAATCTTTATTAATTACTCCTAGATCCTTTTCCTCGCTGACAACTTTTATAACTGAGTCATCTATTATGTAATCATTTCGCTGTCCTAATCCAAAATTTTAAAACCTTACATTTTATCGGTATTAAATTTCATTTGCCATGTTTTTGACCAATTTACAGTCTTATAAAGAAAAGAAGAACAAGTCGAAGAAAAAAAAAGAATAAAAAGAAGAATAAATAAAAGGAAAGAAAAGGAGGAAAAAGGAAGTTAAAAGCTAGAAAAAAAGGAAAAAGATGATAAAAAGGAAAAAGAAGAAAAGAAAGAGAAAAAGAAGAAAAACGAGAGAAAAAAACGCTGAGAAAGCATTTTAAGGCAAGAATTAAATATAATAAAAAATAAAAAAGATCGTCCTGAAAATAATAAAAAAGAACTTGAATTAAAAAGAATATAGAATAAAAATTAATAAAGAATAAAGAATAAAATGGAATAAAAAATAATAATAAGTAAAATATACGGAAGAATAAATATAAAAAGAAAAGGAAGAAGTTTTTAATAATAAGCAAGTTGAAAATAAAAGCAATATGATTTTTGGAGGAAGTTACTTTACACGAAGTTTTCCTAACTTTAAAAAAAAAAAAAAAAAAAAAAAAAAAAAAAAAAAAAAAAAAAAAAAAAAAAAAAGATTCGTTTCATTAAAAAAAAAAGTTTTTTATATTGATAAAAAGTATGGAGAAACTGAAGTAATAATTTGATAATTTTTCTCTTTAATATTTCTTTTATTTGTATTGTTGGAAACTTTCGCTAACATAATTTGGAACGAGATGGGAAACAAGTTTTTCCTTCTTGCTATATATATTTTGATAATTAAGTTAAATTAATACTTACAAAATAATATGAAAAAGAAAAATAAATAAAATTCAGGTAACTTTAGCAGTTAGGTGATAAAAATTTTAAATTTACTATTTAAAATTTGTGCAAGAAGTGAAAAGGTAATTTTTCGTAATTGGTTGTTGGCATTATTATTATTATTATTATTATTATTATTATTATTATTATTATTATTATTATTATTATTATTATTATTATTATTATTATTATTATTATTATTATTATTATTATTATTATTATTATTATTATTATTCATTATTATATTATTATTATATTATTATTATTATTATTATTATTATTATTTCATTATTATTATCATTTATTATAATTATTATTATTATATTGATTATTATTATTATTATTATTATTAATTATTATTATTATTATTATTTTATTATTATTATTATTATATTATTATATATTTTATTATTATTATTATGATTATTATTATTTTTTAGATGATTTTGCTTTATCACTCTTGTTATTAGCATTAGAGAGATTAAAACTGTTTTGTTCTTAATACTTAATAAATTATTTTTTTTATTATTATTATTTATTATTATTATTAATTATTATTATTATTATTCATTATCATTATATTATTATTATATTATTTTATTATTATTACTGCTGTCAAATATGCCTCATACTTTCCTTGTAAATTATTTTCTAGAATAGTTTTAAGAAAATTAAATGGAAATTAGAAAAAAACATTTCGTGAATTGGAAGCCAAAAGTAAAATTATTATTATTATTATTCTCTATTATTATTATTATTATTTATTATATTATTATTATTATTTTATTATTATTATTATATTATTATTATTATTAATTATTTATTATTATTATTATTATTATTATTATTATTATTATTATTAATATTATTATTATTATTATTATTAATTATTATTATTTTTTATTATTATTATTATTATTATTTATTATTATTAATTATTATTATTTTATATTATTACTTATTATTATTATTATAATTTTATGATTTTTCAATAATATATGGTTATTATTATTAATATTATTATTAGCTGTTATTCATTTATTCATTATTCATTACTCAATCTATTATTTTATTATTTTTATTACTCTCATATTCATTCGCTTCACTTATTCTCTCCATTAATCTATCTCATCTTATCTACTCTATTATTATTATTATTTTATTATTATTTATTATTATTATTATTATTATTATTATATTATTATTATTATTTTTATTATTATTTTTATTTTTTTTTTATAGTATATTATTATTATATAATTATTATTCAAGCCTCCTGAAAGTATCTTCTTTCTACTAAAGAAATTTTCTTTAAAATTATTCTGGAATAAAATAAAACTATTGATTTAATTATAGTACCAGGTTTCGTCGAATACTTCGGGACATTTTCAAAAATACTTTATTTTTTAGATTTCTAAACAATTTTTTGATAAATAATATGGTTCGAACTATACTATATATATATATATATATATTATATAGATGTATATAATATATATTATAAATAAATCCATTTGATATTTTATTGAATTTATAAATAGATAATTATATTATTAATACATATTTACATATATGTATATGTTATATTTTAAATATAATATTTATATATATATATATATCTATAGAGCTATTATATATATAATATATATATATATACTATATATAAATATTTATATATATATATATATATATACTTGCTAAACTCCGACCCCTACCATCATCATAAATACAAATGTCAACAACCAAACTACCACTCAGAAAAACTACATAAACTACAAAAAGCACTGACACTATTCACCAACCAAAAAAAAAAACGTCAAAATAGTGAAACTAACATCAACCAACAGGGATTTTCAAAATTTCACTTCTCTAATTAGTCCAGTCAAACTAAGAAAAATGACCCATAAACCTGGGCAAAATTGCTTCACAAGCGATTGAAGTGGTATTCAACTTAACAAATGTTGCTTTATAACATATCCAAAATCAGACAAAATCCAAGTATGGGAAAGTATTGAAAAATCAAATTCAAAATGGCGTCGGAATGTCGATTTTTTGTTATATTTGTTTAAAGATATTTTGTATATATTGAGATTAATGAAAGCACATCCATTAAATATAAAAGTAAATATTGAAATATCAAAGAAATTTAATTTATAGTTAGTATAAAAGTACTGTAAGAACAAAGAAATATTATTATTTACACTTTTATTGTCATAGTTAGTATAAAAGTACTGTAAGAACAAAGTCCTTAAGGAATTGAATAAGTAATGTCTGACAAACTATGCATCTGAATCACTGTCATTGTTTTCAGTTTCAACGTTGTTGTCACATCCACTGATCTGGCACTCCCCACAAGAGGCTGAACAAGGCAGCCCGTTCTGTTTGCATCCACATCGCATTGTTGCGCAATGCGTCTTACAAGAACAATGGATCATTTTCAGTAACCACTCTGGGGCTGGTGGCATATCAGATACTGTAGGGTAATACGAGTTTTCCCTAACAAACCAACCCCATTCTGTTGCAGTTAAAGGCGTTTCTTGTGATTTCCAAACACATACCTGATAGTATGTACGAAAGCTATGGTACTTTGTTGCTGATTCTGTAGGTGGCCAACGTTCAGGTGCAACAAACGATTTAGCTGCTGCAACTTTTTCCACTAGCATTCGATGACGAAGTGCTTGTAGAGAATTTCCTGTCTTGCCGTCATATAGTATTGACATAGCCTTACTTCCTGCAGATTCAATGTCACACTGTTGAGTTCCATCTGAGGAAAATACGTTTGCAGCCAGCTGTAGTTGTTCATCATTCATTAGTTTTTCCAATGCTCTGGCCTTTCCGATGCCAAAGATTCTGGACGTTGTGTCACAACCAGTAAAAGCATGTAAAAACAAAATGTTTTTACAAATATCACTACCCAGCAAGGCTTTAATTCCAAGAATATCATACACTGGATTTGTAGACAACAGTCTTTTTATGTCACTCCGTAAGTACAGTTTAAAACCATTGTTTTTCGCATGGTATAACAAAAGAACCAACAAGTCTGTATCTTCGCCAACAGTGACGGTCATTATATTGGTAGATGACGTTACTGCAGATTGAACAATATCTAAATCTGCATCTCCATCAGCTTGTTTTACAGTGCACCCTATTTTTGTCAAGGCTTCTGATACGAGCATAATTAATTGCTGCTTATTTGTATAATTGGCCAAGAAATTTTCTTTCTCCCCGACAAACTTCATAGTAGGACTGAAGTGTACAGTCTTGCTAATTTTGCAAGTGCTGCGCCTTCTGTGAGTCATGTCCTTAATGGAAGGATCACTGCCGTAGCCATCGAAGACAACAATAGCTCTGCCATAATTATCAAATGTAAACTTTGCGTAGGAATTGGCTATGTTCTGGTATGTATCACCAGGCCTCCACATCACACGATGAAGTAGGGATCCTCCATCTAAAACGAACTGGACGTTAGTTTGAGTGTCTGGAACATTTGCTGTACACAAGGTACCACACTTTTTCTGTATTGCATGGGCTAACTGAGGCTTATCAGCTTTTCTTAATAAAGTTCGTGATACAAATAATGCTGGCGGATAAGCGCAGAGCTCATAATTTAAGACATCTGCAAGATTCATGTTACTAACTGTAGCAACAGTCATCATTCTCTGAAACAACAATGCTGGATCTATGTCAAATTGTTTTTCTGCACTTACAACAGCAGATTCGGACCCCAATGTCTTCGCTTTGTCGCTTCTTTTTGCACAATAAGTGTATACAGGCTTTCCAACCATTTTGTTTATGATTTCAGTGTCAATGGAATGTAGTACTGTACGTTTACACGCTATTGCAGCATTCCTTTCGTAATAATGTTTCTGAGAGATAAGTCATCATCAAATGGAGACATAGGTTTAATGTACTCGACAACTTTTTGGAAGTCACTAATATCTCTAGATCGCCGGCTCTCCCCAACTTCTTTGTGCTGTTTGCTAGTTTCAAATGATACGTTACAGTATTCTTGCATTGAGAGGTTGTAAAGACAACACACAGGCATTGATTTAAGCCAAGTTGCCAGCTGAATTTCTGTAAATCCACTTCCACGTGTCAACCCACCTCTGCTCTTAATAGACCGCATCAACATTTGTTCTATTACGAGGTCACTCCCTAATCCTGCCCAGAATCGATCGCTTCGTCGAACTACAAATTGTCCTATCTGAAACAGTTCATAAACAGATGGATTATCAGAGTGCAAATTCAACATATCCTGTAGGTACTTGTAACCAGATTTAAGATAGTTGTGATGACCAGCTGCTGCAAAAATGACCAAGCATTCTTGGATTGCCTCTAAATGCAATTCCCATGAACTAGATCTATCAGCGGCAATCAACTTCCTTACGGTGTTCACCATTTCCTGGTATGCCAACCACAGCTTACTAGTCTCTGATGATTGTAACTGCAGTTTCTTATCCTTCAAAGCATTAGCAATCTCACGAATTGTATCCGAAGTCTCCACATTCGCAGCCAATTCATTGCCAGACGTCATACCGCCGTACAAATTCGAAGCGTCTTCAATAACTTTGTGGCAACTCCCGTCTTCATTACAGGGATAAACCTCTGCTAGTAATAAAGTAGACAGAGCTGCGTCGACAAGCATATGACCACGGATAGCCCTGGAGATGGCTTTGCCAGTCATCATATGAAGTACAGCATTGGAACCATATATCTGTTGTAACACTTCCTTTAGACCTGAACCGTTCATTAATGTCCCAATCGAGCCCACAAGATTCATGAGAGTATGGAAAGACCCTAGCATTAATACTGTGTTCTCAAGCTCTTTGTACTGATGAATAATTTGTGATGCTTTCCAGTACAAAGGTTGATCAAAAGTGACTATGCATGGAACCTTATTTTCATGTGCAATTTTATTCAAATATAAGAGACAATGTCGATTTTGAGGTAGGTAGAGTTATGAAGGTTTCAAGTAAGTCACGGCTTCATATAACACCATATATTTGCAAGAAAAAACAATTCCAAAAGTGTGGCTATCGTATGTGAAGAAATTCTTTGCTATGTTGGTTTGAAATAGTTTATAAAAAATTTATCGTTAATGCTACATGTTACTTTCATGAAAATGCTCAAAATTCCTTTAAATTCATATTTTCAAACTTAATTGGCAATTTTGAAAAGGTCATTAATTCAATCTCAAATCTTCTGTCTAAAGAATAGGTATCAAAGTTCAAGTGGTAGTTTGCTAGTATACATTATCTTTCAATTCGATAGTAATATTTCTCCCTTTTTGAATTATTTCAATTTTTTCCATGTTCTATTTGAGAGATGGACTCCAAGGTTTTAATTAACGTTTTATAGAGAGAACTATTAATATTTTAGATTTCAATTGAAGTTTCTGGCAATAGAACTAGATTTTTTTAGCTTCTTAACAGCTTCAGCATTTTGGTCGCATTTAAATTTTTTATTAATTAGTTTTCAGATAATTTCCTCATTGACAACTTTGATAACTGAGTCATCTATTATGTAATCATATTTATTTTACCAAGGAAACCATTACATTATTTTATAATTAAAATTTCATTTGCCATGTTTTTGAATTATTACAATTCTTGCTCAATCGCTTTGGAGTAATTTTTATTTATGCGATTTCAAGTTTCGTTTATCATCGCAAATTTCGAATTTGTTAAAACATTAATCTATGTATTTACATATATGATAAACAGTATTGGGTAGAACAGATCCTTTGGGGTACACCCATAAAACGTAAAGAAACTTCCTTCCTTAAAATTCAATTATATGAATATGTGAAAGAGAATCCTATATCTTTCATGTTAGGCACACTATCTATATTCTCTTTCGTAAAAACTGTGGAGAAAAATATATTTAAAATGTTGCCACATCAGCAGTGTTCGAGTTTGTGTTTCCATTATTATCCTGTAGTGGTGGTCCAATTGAATCCTTCTTAATGGAAGAAGAAGAGAAGAAGAAGAAGAAGAAGAAGAAGAAGAAGAAGAGAAGGAAGGGTCCAATTGAATCAGAAGAAGAAGAAGAAGAAGAAGAAGAAGAAGAAGAAGAAGAAGAAGAAGAAGAAGAAGAAGAAGAAGAAGAAGAAGAAGAAGAAGAAGAAGAAGAAGAAGAAGAAGAAGAAGAAGAAGAAATATATGAAAAAATAAACTTAAGGGATAAAAAAACAGAAAAAGAATAATTAACATAAATAATAGGTAAAAGAAAATGAATAAAAGGAATAAAGGAAAAAGATAATACAAACGAGAAAAAAATTAAAAAGAAAAGGGAGAAGCCCTTTAATAGACAAGAAAGTTGAAAATAAAAGCAATATTATTTATCGAGGAAGTTACTTTACACGAAGTTTTCCTTAACTTCTTTTAAAAAGAAAAAAAGTATAAAAATGTGCAAAAAAGCTACTTCACAAACATCCAAAAAAAATGCTCTTTATATTGAAAAGAAGTTCGGAGAAACTAAAGTAATATTTATTTTTCTCTTTACATACCTTTTATTTGAATTTTTGGAAACTTTGGCTAACAAAGTTTATAAAGAGTTTTGAAACAATTTTTTCCCACTGTTATTATCATATGCTTTGAATATTCAGTTAAATAAATAATCGGAAGATAATATGGACAAAAAAAATCAGTAAACTTTAGCAGTGAGGAAATAAAAATTTTAAATGGTCTATTAAAATTTGGATAGAGAGATGAAAGTTAGTTTATAGTAATTATATGGTATTATTATTATTATTATTATTATTATTATTATTATTATTATTATTATTATTATTATTATTATTATTTAATTATTATTATTTTATTTTTTTTGTGTTATTATTATTATTATCATAATTAATTTAATCATTTTATTATTATAATATTATTATTATTATTATTATTATTATTATTATTATTATTATTATTATTATTATTATTATTATTATTATTATTATTATTATTATTATTATTATATTATTATTATTATTATTTAATCATTTTATTAATTATTATTATTATTATTATTATTATTATTATTATTATTTAATCATTATTATTATTATATTATTATTATTATTATTATTATTATTATTATTATTATTATTATTATTACATTATTATTATTTTATTATTATTATTTTATTATTATATTATTATATTATTATTATTATTAAATTATTAATTATTAATTATTATTTTATTATTATTATTATTATTATTATTATTTTATTTATTATTATTATTATTATTATTATTATTATTATTATTATTATTATTATTATTATTATTATTATTATTATTATTATTATTATTATTATTATTTTTATTTTACTATCTTTATCATTATTATTTTATTATTATTATTATCATTATTATTTTATTATTATATTATTATAATCTTATCTTTCATTTTATCAATATTTTTATTACTTTTTTTTATTAATATTTTTTTTTTGTTTTTACAAATATAAAATACAATCATTATTATTATTATTATCTATATTATTATTTATTATTATTAATTATTATTATTATATTATTATTTATTATTATTTTTATTATTATCATTATTAACATTATTATTATTTTATTATTATTATTTTATTATTTCAGTATTATATTATTATTATTATTTTATTAATTATTGTTTTAAAGTTAACAAATATTCATCAGGGCAATATGTCATTATTTATTATTATTATTATTATTATTATTATTATTATTATTATTATTATTATTATTATTATTATTATTATTATTATTATTATTATTATTATTATTATTATTATTATTATTATTATTACACTGGTCAACAATGATTTTGGAACTAAAACGGGAATAGGTGTTCTATGTAGGTATAGTTGTCCTGAATGCGATGATGTAGTCGAAAATGACGTATCACGTCACAATTGTCTGTTATGAGTCATTACTGAGTCATGCTTGAACACGAAAAATCGTGAAAATATATAATGTTCTCGCTGAGAATTTTGTAGTATGCTCGCAGTTACAGAGTTGTTTTTCAGTGTAAAGGTTGTGTCTGTGTGTTGTTAGTCTTTTTAATATTATTATATATAATATATATATAATATATATTATATATATATTATATTATATATATATTATATATATATAGATATATATATATATTATATATAATAATATATATATATATATATATATATTTATATATTATATTATATATTATATATATATATATATATATATATTATATATATATATATATATTATATAATATATTATATCTTTTTTATATATATATATATATATTATATATATATATATATATTTTAATTTTACAGTGCAATAATGTTAATTTAGTTTGTTCAGATATATATTTAAAAAGTATGAGTACCAAACGTGTTTGTATAAATTCTCCGAATGTCTTTTGCTACGTATGTGGAGAATATACTACGAAAAGTCAACGGAAACCAATCACTCAATTGTTTAAAACGGCTTATAAACATTATTTTAAGTGTGCGTTGGGTGACCAGGATAAGCCATGGGCCCCACACATAACATGCATTAGATGTTATGTTAAATTAACCCAGTGGTTAAAAGGTGAAAAAGCGCATTTGCCCTTTGGAGTGCCGATGTATTGGATGGAGCAAAGGAATCATATACAGGATTGCTACTTTTGCTTAACAAATGTATGTGGCTTCAATTCAAAAACTAAAGCAAACATTGCCTATCCGACAATTAACTCAGCCAGGAGACCAGTCCCCCATAATGATGAGAACCTACTGATTCCTATAGCACCAGCTTCTTGGAAAGAGGTTCCTGACTCAGATGAAGATTTGTTTGACTCTAATGCTGGAGCATTGGGTGCTGCAGATATGCCATATATCCCAGACGAATCAAATGCAACACCACACATGATTACGCAACCGGAACTAAATGATTTAGTACGAGACCTGTATTTGTCAAAACAGCAAGCTGAAATCTTAGGTTCACGCCTGCAGGAGTGGAATTTGTTAGATCAAAAGAAACATTAATTAATATTAGAAATAGAACAGGAATTTAGAGAATATCTTACAGAAGAGTAACTTATAGTTCATGTTCGATGTTATGGACTTATGGTGAGCTTGGTATTCTCCGTATTTAGACTGGTGAATGGCGTTATTAATAGACGCTTCAAAAACTTAGCCTAAAAGCCGTCTTATTGCATAACTCAAACAAGTTTCCCTCAATTGAAGGAAAATGAAGGAAACCTATGAAAGTATGGCCGAAATATTGAAGGCTATTAAATATTATGACCACACATGGCTTATCTGTTGTGATCTGAAAGTTGTTGGACTCCTTCTTGGTCTACAGGGAGGATTCACCAAACACTGTTGTTTTTTGTGTTTATGGGACAGCCGGGATACTAAGCAACATTACGTACGAAAAACATGGAGAAAAAGAGATACATTTACCCCGGGCAAAGAGAATGTTAAGTATAAGCCCCTTTGTAGATCCTAAGCGAGTTATTTTACCACCATTACATATTAAACTTGGATTAATGAAGAATTTTGTGAAGGCCATGGATAAGGAAGGAGATGGATTTAAATATTTATGTGACGTTTTTCGTGGCTTAAGTAACGCTAAATTGAAAGAGGGCGTTTTCGTCGGACCGCAGATTCGACAACTACAACGTGACCCCGCTTTTGACAAAAAATTAAACCCATGATGAACTATCTGCATGGAATTCCTTCAAAGACGTTATTACAGGCTTCCTGGAAACAAGCGAATTGAAAATAGCGATCGTATAGTAGAGAGGTTGCTAGTGTTCATTACAAGATTGGCTGCAGAATGTCACTAAAATACATTTTTCATTCTCATCTGACATTCTTTCCATCAAATCTCGGGGCAGTAAGCGATGAACAAGGTGAAAGATTCCACCAAGATATACAGCAAATAGAGAAACGTTATCAGGGCAGATGGGATGAAGCAATGATGAGTGATTACTGCTGGTTTCTGAAAAGAGAAGACACTTCAGAACATAAAAGAAAAAGTAGTTATCGAAAGTTCAATGTGGCACAAATTCAGGAAAATTAAGGTAAATATATTCATTCTTATGTGGTATGCATTTACATCATGTTTATTATGTGACAATCATAACTATGTAAACTTGACTATAAAATTAATTAATTTTATAGTCAAGTTTAATAATAATAATATATCTTTGTTACAACATACGCATATTTGGAGGTATTATACCTTAACTTTGGAAGCTTGTAACTCAAAAACTATACGTGATAAGAATTCTAAAAATCATTTTCCGGGAATCTGCATGAAAAAATCACGTATAGTTTACCTAATTTTATTTCAGTTACGAAAAATTTTCCAAAAATTGTTGACCAGTATAATAATTACTAATAATAATTATTATTATTATTATTATTATTATTATTATTATTATTATTATTATTATTATTATTATTATTATTATTATTATTATTATTACATTTTTATGAAATATTTTTTTAAAAAACATTATTATTATTTTAATTATTCTTTATTATTTAATTATTATTATTATTATTATTGCGTTTTTCATCACTGTTATTATTTTAATATATTGTTAAACTTGATATATATTTTATAAATATTTTTATTATTAGTATCTTGATTGTATAAAATGTTTGATATCACGTAATCTTCAATTCAAACTAATACTTAAAATATTCACATTGTATTATTTTGGGATTTAAAGGACACAACATTGTGTTGCAATTAGTACCCCCCTTTCAGAAATTGTATCGCATTAATTTTTGTATTATATTACAACTATATATTACAATTGTAAGTTAATATTCATTTGGTAAATTATGGTTTTTCATTTTTTATGAATAAATAGTTTTAAAATTTATTTTAATTTAATTTTATAATATAGGATTGTCCCATTTTTTTTTATTATTTTATATTATTATTATTTATTTATTATTATTATATTTATATTTTCTATTTTTATTATTTATTTAAATATTATTAATTATTTATTTATTATTATATTATTATTATTATTATTATTTTATTATTATTTTTATTATTATTATTATTATTTTATTATTATTATTATTATTATTATTTTATTATTATTATTATTATTATTTTTATTATTATTGCTTTTATAGGTATTTATCTACTATATGTTTGTTATTATTAGTAATATTATATTATTTTTATTATTATTATTTATTATTATTATTATTATTATTATTATTATTATTCATTATATTATTTTATTATTATTATTATATATTATTATATTTATTATTATCATTAATTGTTATTATTAATTTCATTATATATTATTATTATTATATTATTATTATTATTTTATTATTATTATATATTATTTATTATTATTAATTATTATTATTATTATTATTATTTATTAATTATCTAATTTTATT
>JABUQX010007999.1:2500-22500 GCA_015478945.1 Trachelipus rathkii
AGGCGTCTATCTCTATATTAATTATATTTTAATTGGTCGAACTGGGACCAGTGGATAAAGGATGGCTTAAATTATTTATTTATATATTATATTATATTACATATGTATATTTTATATTATCTTATTATTATATTATTTTATGTATTTATTATATTATATTATAATTTATATAGTAGTTACTTTATTTATATTTATTTATTTTATTATTATATATTATTATATTATTTCACTATTTTAATATATTATTATTTTTATTTCTTTATTATTTATCATTATTATTTATTTTTATATTTATTTTTACTATTTTATAATGTTTAATATTAAATATAATACTATTATTATTATTATTATCTATTATTATTATTATTATATTATATTATATCATTATATAATATATATATTGCTATATATATTTTTATATTATTATATATATATACTATTATTATTATATTATTATATTACTTTTTTTGGGATATAAATTATTAATTTTGCTTGTTAATTATTTTGATTTGTTGAAATTTATTTGTTTTTTTTTTTTTTTTGTTTTGTTTTTTTTTTTGTTTTTTTTTTTTTCTTTGTTTTTTTCTTTTTTTTTTTTTTTTTTTTTTTTTTTTTTTGTTTTTCTTTTTCTTTTTTTTTTTTTTTTTGGGTTTTTTGTTTTTTGCTTTTTTTTTTTTTTGGTTTTTCGTTTTTTCTTTTTTTTTTTTTTTTTTCTGGTCTTTTTATTTTAATACCGCATTATTATTTAGAAGTTAATGAATATATATTATTGGCTACATGTGTATATTTTAATATAGAATTTTCTTCAATTATTTTTTATCTTTAAGTTATCATATCTGTGTTTATTTATATTATATTTTATGTTTCTGTTTTCCTTCTATTGTCTATTTATATTCTTTTATTAACTATTTTAAATATTATTTTTTATTTTTAATTATTATTTGTTATTATACACGTTTTCTAAATGAATTTTTATTATAATTATTTTATTTATTATTTATAGATTTAAATAATGATATATCTATTATAGGCTTTATTATTATTTATATTTTATATTTTTTATATATTATATATATTATATTATATTATGTCTTTATATATTATAATATATTATTTATTATATTTGTTATATTTACATTAAATATATTATATATAGTTATTATTATTTATTTATTATATATTATTTATTATATTATATTTATATTATTTATATATATATTATTTTATATTATTACAATTTCAATATAATTTCACCATATATATTAATTAATATTTATATATATATATTATTATTTATATTATATATTATTTATTATAATTATTATATTATATTTATTATTATATATTTTTATTATTTATTATTACTTATTATTATATATATATTATTTTATATATATGTCATACATATACATATAATTATATATATATACTATATTATTTTATTATTTATTATATATATATATATAATTTTATATTATATTATTTAATTAATCTATATATATATATTATATTTACTTTTTTATTATATTATTATTATATATATATATATTATATATATATTTCATTCCGATATTTATATATTTTATATAATTATTATTTACTTTATATTTTTATTATATATTTATTATTATATATATTATTTATTATTTTGTTTTTTTTTATATATATATATTTCTCGTTTCTTATTTTTTATATTATATCATTTATTTTATTTATCAGATATTTATTATTTTTGTTAATATTATATTTTTTTTGATGATATTACAATTATTTCTTTCTTTCTGGATATCATATTTTATTATATATTATTATGTATTATTATTATTATATATATTATATATTATATTTTTATTTATTTATTATATTTATTATAGTTTTATATTATGTATTTTATGTATGTTATATATTATTTATATATATATTATAATATTATATTTATATATTATATTATATTTATTTATATTATATATATATTATATTATATTATATATATATATACATTTTATTTTATTATATATATATTATTAACATTTATTTTATTTCTATAGCAATTGTATATGACAATATATTTTTATTATATTTATTCTATATTATTATAATATATATATTATATATTTTATATCTTTATTATTATGCTTAATTTTGTAAATTAAATTATTTTTATGTATATTATATTTGTAACATTTATTCATTATAAAAATTTTATTTATTTATTATTTTAATTTAAATTTAATATTTATTCTATTTTAAATATTATCATAATTATACTATTTAGTTATTATATTATTGTCATTTTTTATTTCTCAACTAATTATATCTTATCTATTTATTATTTTATTATTAACTATCCGTTTTAACTGTGGCTTTATCCCCTATGTCAGGGTATATTTATTATCATATTATATTATTATTATTATTATTTATATTTAATTAATATTTATTATTATATTTTTATATATTATTATATTATTTTATTGCGTTTTTTAGTTGTTAAATCATATTATATATTTATATTATTATATTATATTTATTATTATATTTTTATATTTTTTATTTTATTATTTATATATTATTATTATATTATTATATATTACTTATATATATATATTATATATATATTATACTTATGTTATATGTATTATTATATTATTTATATTATATATTTATTATATATATATATTTATATATTTTTTTTATCTTCTTTTATATTTATTAGATTTCTATTACATTTTTATTATTATATATAATATAATATTATCTATTTTGACATTTTATGAGTATATGTGACTTCGCACTAATCCGCAACTCCGCATTCGCAGTTACCAGTCGCATTATAAATTTGACATCCGATCCGTCAACTGAAATCTCTGGAAACTATCCGACTTCCGCATTTTCCCGCAATTCACACATCAACATGCCTGCATCTCCGCAATTCCATATCTACACTTTTTGTGCAATGAGATGCGGATGTGATTATATATATATTATATATATATTATATTATATTATATATATATATATATATATATATTATATATTTATATATATATATAATTATTAATATTATATTATTATTTTATATATATATATTATCTTATAGAAATATTATTGTAATTTTTTTATATATATTATTTTTATATATATTATAATATAATTTATTTATATATATTTAATTATTATATTTATATTATATATATATTATATTTATATTATTATATATATTATTATATATATATTTATATATATATATTTATATATAGTTTATATATATATATTAATATTATATATATAATATTAAATTTTATATATATTTATATATTTATATTATATATATAATTATTTATATATTTATTTTTAATCATTATTATATTACTTATATTATATTTATTTAGAGTTATATATAATAATATATATATTATTATATATATATTTTATATAATATATATATGATTCAGTTTTTCATATACTTCAAATAAAGTTTGTTTTTTTTTTAAAATTTTATGCTTTTATTTATTTTATTTGTAAATGAAAAGCTTTGATTTTCTGGAAAATCGGTAATCAATAATGATTCAAATATATTATTAGATGGAGAAAGATGTGCAAGTGAACAATTATTTAGCTCAGCTTGTCTCATTTACGATAGAAGCGACTTTTGGTGCGAGAATGCAGAAAAAATACTTTATTTTCTAAAGCAATAAATTTAATCCTTCATATAAATTTTGTAGTATTAGAATTGACTATTCAAAAGTTAATGTAGCATCATATTTTTTTTGTAAGCCACTCTGATTAGGTTGTGAGGTTGGGTGAAGGTGGATGGTGGGATGCATAGCGAGTTTGGGTTTCTCTTCGTGTCCTCGTCATCCTCTGGAATATCTTTGCAGCTTCTTTGAATAGGCCTAAATATCTCTGCTATATATATTTATTAATTATATATATATTATATATGGTATATATTATTTATTATATATATATATATATATATATATATTATAATATATATATATATTATATATATATTATTTTTATATATTATTATTATATTATATATTATGTTATTATATATATTATTAATATTTTATATATCTTATAGTTAAGATATATATTATTAATAAATTATATATATATTATAATATTATATTATATTTTGTGCTTGACATCCGCATCTCGCATTTCCGCGCGGATTTGATATTATGCATCCGCTATTTTTTTTTCTCGCATCCGCATTTTTTTTTTTTCCGCATTCAGGCTTTTATATGTTATATTGTTGTATAATAAGTATGCTTTTATTAAATTGACGTTATTTAATGATATTTATCTTTGACATTTGTAACTTAATGTTTATATTTTGGCCAGGCAATGAGTACATATTATTATCACTTCAAATTCCCTTTTTACGTAGAGAGTGTTTTGATTTTATGTTATGTGTTGCATTATAAATTGCATTCCAATTTAATAAATTTTCTAAAATGTTGTTTTAAGACATCCACAGGGCATATAGTTAAATTTTAAATCTGACACTCAAATTTGTTTCATTTTTCTTTTAATAAGATATCATTTCCTGCTTCTCGTCTCCTCTTCTCACGTTCTTTTCTCTGGCTTCTTCTCTTCCTTCTCTCTTCTCTTTCTCTCTCTCATCTCTTCTCTTCTCTCTCTCTTCTCTCTCTCCTTCCCTCCTCCCCCCCCCTCTTTTTTTTTTTTTTTTTTTTTTTTTTCATTTCTCTTTCTTTCTCTTCTCTCTCTTTTTTTTTTTTTTTTTTTTTTTTTTTTTTTCTCTCTGCCAAAGAAAAATATTCCTTATGAATCAAAAAGGTAAATCTCTCTCTCTTCTCCCTGTCTCTCTCTCATCTCCCTCTCTCTCTTCTTCTTACGGTTCTCTGTTCTTCTTTTTCCTCTTCTTCTTTTCTTCTTCCTCTCTCATCTTTCTATCCTGTTCCTTTCTTTTTGTCTTTCTCTCTCTCTTTTTTCTTTCTCTTTTCTTTTTCTCCTCTCTCTCTCTTTTTCTTCTCTTCTCTTCCTCTTGTGTTTTTTTTTTTTTTCTGGTTTATTCTTTTTTTTATCAATTTATCAATTTATAATTTATCTCAGTTAAAAATTAAAATAATAAACTTCTAAAAAAGGTTGGGTTCGTTTCTGAAGGCTTCTTTCAGTAATTTCTTCCCTTCACCACCTCATTGTTGGCTTTTGCCTCTATATATCGAGTATCTTGTTTGCCCTTTAATTGTGAGATTTTGTATGTGAGTATTCGTTCACTTTCATATTCCGGAGTTGTTTTCATTCACACAGATCTCCTTGAGAGGATGGAGTCTAGGCTTTTTCGTCTTATCAATTCTCTTGTTCTCATTAACTCTCTAGCCTCGGTTTGGGCCTCTTTTTTCTAAGGAGAACTATTTTCTACACATGTTCATCCCCTCTTTCTTCACTATCTGACCCCAAACTTAACCGCCATGCTCAATCTTTCATGCACTTTACTTGCAAAGTCTGGAACATACTTCATTAATCTGTTATTTATTCCAACTTCCTTTTTGACTTGCACATTTTTAAGCGCGGTGTATCTGGGTCATGCTGGCCTTTAAGTTGACCTTCCATCTAAAATTTTCTCAAAATCTATGGAATTTGATGGCCTCTGACCTCTTACCGGTTGTTTTCACTTAAATATAGACCATTTTCACTGCGGATTTTCAACGAACTTAATTTACATAATATATTGGAAATACACAATGAATAAAAAACTTACACAAATATCAGAAATTTATCACAAATTGGAAAAAAAAAATGTTGCACAAAGTATAAAAATGTTTGAAAATATACTGAAAACCTTTGAAGATATACAATATTATATAATCAGAATGGAGTCTACTTCAATCTAAGAGAGCAATATTTCCTTCCTGACTGTCACTTAAGCCCGTGCTTTTTTTTTTTTATTTCGTCTCTTCACTTTAGTGTGTATAATTGCATTTTTGCTAAAATTAAATCTATCAAAAACTCTGAAATATATTGATTATTATTTAATATTATATTATGTTATTTATTTTAATTTGTATATTTATTATATATATTATATATTTATATATATTTTATTATTATCTATTATTTTATTTTTATAATTATATTAATTATATATATAATTATTTATAGTATTATTTATTATATTATTATTTATTTTTTATTATTATATTTATATAAATTATTATATATCTATATTATATTATATTATATTATATTATATTATAATTATTTATATATTTATTATTTATTATTATTATTTTATTTTTATTATTATATTATATTATATTATATTTTTATATTAATTTTTATATATTATTATATATATTTTATATATATATATTTATATATATTATTATTATTATTTATATTATTAATTTTATTATATATATATTTATATTATTAATAAAATTATATATATGGGGTATATATATATATTTATATATTATTAATATAATTATATAAATCATATATATATTATATTATATATTATATTATATTATTATTATTTATTATATATTATTATTATATTATGATTTAATTATATATATATATATTATATTTATTTATAGTTTATATGTATTATACTACATTTGACTTTAAAACGTGTCAGAAGTAACTCATAGTAAAGCTATATAAAAAAAATAATCAATAAATTTCCTTTTATAATTTTAATTAAATTAATTATATTTTAATAATTAATTAAATTAAATAAAATTAAATTTAATTAAATTTTAAATATTATTTCCACACTAATGTTAATAATTTATAGTAGAAAATTAATAAGTCATTTCATTTCTTTTAAGATTGAATGAATGTTGAACAAGTAATCGTTCACTATGAAACGTCTTGCTTAAGAATAAATATAATTTTTTGTTCTACCTTTTTGGGTTTTTTTGAGCTATTACTTTCTTCTTTACACACGTTTACTAATTGACGAAAATTTCAATAAGCAAGATTTTGTTGGCGCTGAATAACACAACTAAATAATCCCCCCGTCTCCATCTCTCCTGGTCTCCCCCATCTTCCTTCTCTCTCTCGAGCTCTCTTCTATTTTCTCTGTCTTTATCTTCTAATCATTCATCTCTCTGTTTTTCTCCTTTTCTCTTTTTTTTTTTTAATCTCTCTTTTTCCTCTCTCTCTCTCTCTCTATAATATTATCTTTATATTATATTATTATTTTATATATATTATATTATATATATTATTATAGTTATAAATTATTAATTATATATATTTATACTTATATATATTATATTTATATATTATATTATATATATATATATTTATATATATTAATTATATTTTATATTTATTATTATTAGTATTATATATTTTTATTATTATATATATATTATATATTATATTTTTTTTTTTGTTTTTTTGTTTTTTTGTTTTTTTTTTTTTTTCTATTTTTTTTTTTTTTTATATTTTTTTTTTTTTTTTTTTTTTTTTTTTTTTTTTTTTTTTTTTTTTTTTTTTTTTTTTTTTTTTTTTTTTTTTTTTTTTTTTTTTTTTTTTTTTTTTTTTTTTTTTTTTTTTTTTTTTTTTTTTTTTTTTTTTTTTTTTTTTTTTGTTTTTTCTTTTTTTTTTTTTCTTTTTTCTTTTTTTTTTTTTTTTTTTTTTTTTTTTTTTTTTTTTTTTTTTTTTTTTTTTTTTTTTTTTTTTTTTTTTTTTTTTTTTTTTTGTTTTGTGTTTTTTGTTTTTGGCTTTGTTTTTTTTTTTTTTTTTTTTTTTTTTTTTTTTTTTTTTTTTTTTTGTTTTTTTTTTTTTTTTTTTTTCTTTTTTTTTTTTTTTTTTTTTATATATTTATATAATTTATATTATATATTTAATATTATTAATATATTATATATTATATATTATTTTATTTATATATTTATTTATATATATTAATTTTTTTAATATGATTATTATATATATATTTTATTTTATTATATTTTATATATTTTAATATGTTTATATTATATATTAGTATAATATATGGCGTAAATTCGTTTGCCATTATACCTAGCAGGTGGCGGTTCAGTTCGCAGATTCGGAGAATTTGCTGTTGGCTTATTCGCTAGCGGTTTAGGTTGTTTCAGTTAATTGCACCCTTGTATCTGGAACTTTCATGAACTACTTCTTCTCCAAGTGCTCCTGTCTTCGTGTTAATCTATTTTTCCTTCATCCATACTATCCCACTTTTGCTTTTAATATCTCATTTACTTCTTTCAACCTACCTTCCAAGTTTTTGTCCCCTTCTCCTCATTGCCTACCACTTTCGTTATTTTAAAAATCCTTCTATGTTCAATCTATTATCATTCATTTTAAGCACGTGACCATACCTTCTTAGTACCTCGCTTGATTTGCTCTTTCATCAGACATTTCTCCTATTGGCACATTTCCCTTATGCCTTATATACGTTTTCTAATTTCTTATCTATCTCTCTTAATTTCCACAAATTTTCTCGTAAAACTTTTCATTTCTAAAACCTCAACTCCTTTTTTTTCATTTTAGTGTTTTAATGCCTCACGTGGCTCACTCTCTATAACGAACAGTTGGAACAAAATTATACTCACTCGAACAATTATTCATTTTTAAACCTTCCTTGTTAAATTTTCCATTTTGTTTTCTAATTAATTCTCTTTAAGGTTTGCCTTAATACTCTTTCATCCTCAGCAACCCTATGGTCATTCTCTTCTTTCATGCCTCCGTAAGCCACAAATTATCCGTTCCTATAGTATCTATAATAACTGTTGTCTTTTCTGGGCTTTCCCATTCACTTCTTTTGGTTTTTTGCATGGCAGGCTAATGTTTCAATCACTTTACTTTTTGCTTGAATTCGTAATTTTTAATTTCCTTTCTTTGCACACTCATATTCAAACTCTAAAGCACCAATCACGCTCAGTTTTTTCCTTTGTATCGTAGCAATCAACACAGAATCGTCGACAAAAAGTAAGACGCTCGCTTATCTCCAAATTACTTTCATTCAGATTCATATCAGCTCCTTTCCCCCAAAATCTATCCATATCCTTAACTACCTATCTATAAAGAATTAACACCATGGAGGACATACAAACTTTTGTCCTCAGACTCACTCCTATTTTCAACCACTCCCCCTTCCTTCTGTTAATCTAACACACCGCTCTACTGGTTCTTGTAAAATGCTTTATCGCCTTTAATAGCAACCATTTATTCCATTATTTCTATGTTTCCACAACTTCCCTCTTGCAACTCTATCAATGCCTTTTCAAATCAAGAAAGCATGCAAAAAAGTATGTATTCCTTTCTAAGAATTTCTCAGTATTCTCAAGGTAAATACCTGATCCACACATCCTTGACCATCCCCTTAAAAACCACATTTTCCCTCCAATCTGTTTTATCTGTAACTACTTTAACTCTTTCCTATTATAATTCGTCATATTATTTTAAGCCTACAACACTCAATAAGCTTAATTCCTATAATTAGAACACTCCTTTTTGTCTTCCTTACCTTATAATGGTACAAGAGAAGACAGGAATCTTGCCATCTTGTGGTACCTGGTCGCACTATATATATATATATATATTATATATAATATATATATAATATATATATTATAATATATATATATATATATATATATATATATATATTATTATAATTATATATTTAATAATATATATATACTATTTATATAATTATTTATATCTGTTATATATGTATAATATATATATACATTATATATATATATAATATATATATATATATTACTATATATATTATATATATATATATATATTTATATATATATTTTTTATATATATTATATTTATTTATTTAATTATTTTATATACTATATATATATATATATTATATATATATATATATATATTTATATATATATAATATATATATATAATTCTTATATAATATATATTTATATATATATATTTTATATATATATAGTTAATATATATATATTTATATATTTATATATATATATTTTTAATATATATATATATATATAATATCTTATAATATATATATATATTATATATATTATATATAATATATATTTTATATATATATATTATTATAATTTATATATATATATATATATTTATATTATATTTAATTTTTCGAAATTATTATTTTGAGAAATAATCTGTGGGCCTTATTTAAAATGCGGGGGCAAAGTTGGCGTTCCTTTAGCAAGAGGACTTTTCCTGTTAACAGTGAATAAGGGGATTGAAAGACACGGTATGTTTTTTTCTATATTATATAAAGTAATATGAATATTACGTATTTTCAAATATTATCCTATTACCTATGTCTGTTTTAAACTTTAATTTATACACACCCTACTAACCTAAGCTAAATATTATATACAAATTCAGTTTGAACAAAATAATACAATACATATTAAACCCGGTTATGTTTATTATTACAATCAGTTTAAATTATTCATGAAAGTTACAAAGAGCAATACATTCCTTTTTAACGTCGTTATTCAGACGAATGATCCTTAGGAAGGTGCTCTTTACTCCTTTGAAATAACTGATCCACTGACACACGACCTGTGTTGACCTTGTCGACTTGGGAATCTTCCGTAAGTCTGTTTTTTTGTAAACCTCAGTAGCTAACCTAGGGTTAACTTGGGCCTCTAAATTTAGCTGGAGCTTGTTGGCTATTATTGCAGCCTTGGCCTTAATTCGGGTCGTGACGGCTTTTGGACTTAACCTTGCGTCTGGGTCCAATCAGAATCCAATTCTTGAGTTGGGTCCTAGACTCAGCTCCCAATTTTTTTGGGAGAATTTGTCCTTTATAAAGCTGGAATCACAGCTCGTAATAAATCCTTGGAGAGTTGGGATAATAAACACTTAAGTAAAATCCTTATAAATCCGACAATCACATTTTTGTAATGAATTCCTTTACTCAGACACGTTTTTAAGCTAAGAAATTCAACACACTGGTTTCCCGAACTCTTTTGACAAACGATAAGTTTTTCTTTTAGCCTGGATACTTTTCTGCTTCGTAAAAAATTGGAAGGTTGATCAAAATAGATGCCATGAGTCATCAGACTCATGACACTACTCACCCCTTCAAGATTGGAAACCCAATCTTTAAAGAAGGGAAAACATCCCATAAAACAAACAATAATAAACAAAATTCAATAATAATATAAAAAGAGTAGTAAACTCACCTAGTTTCCACTAGACGCCCTTCTCTCCTCAGCCCTCCTTTCATACTCCAATACCCTTTTCTGTACATTCGGGAGATCTGGAGCTGACCCTCTTGACCGTGTCATTGGCCGATGTTCAATCTCCGATCCTTGTTGGGTTCCTCCCTGTCCTTCTGATCCGTCAGCCAACATCATTTGTTCAGGATCCTCACCAACTTCTCTTAGTTCCTCATGAATGGATCTGAAATTATAAAAAGGGATATTTAAATTACTTGTAACATGATTATCTACCTGTATATCCTCATCATGTACCGGAGTTATACTACCTAGAACCTCCTCTTCCTCTTCAGTAGCGTCTGAAATGGTTATACCTATGGTGTAACTGTTATTAGGGAACCTTAACTCCCTTTCAAACCTCTGTAAGTCGAATTCCGCATCTGAAGTTGCATCCTCTGGTGCTGAATCTACCCAATCCAAGAGATCACTAGTATCTATAGGAGATGGCATAGGTTCTGCCTCTGTTTGTGTTTCCTTATCCTCTCCTAAATGTTCCGTTTGAATTCCAATATCTCTTTTATGGCTTGTTTTACCCATGGCCAATTGTAGAAGGTCCCATGTTTCCTTGATTTCTGTCCTACCCTTTCTTTTCTTTTTTACTCTCTTGGGGAGTGTACTGTACACGATACCTACTGGTGCTTCCTCTATTTCATCCTCTGTTGTTATTTCAATCCTATGTTCATGCTGTGAATAGACCTCAATTTTTTCATTCTCAAAATACTGCCTGAGGTAATCCGGTGGGTCTGCCCATACTTTTAAATGTGCATAGTGGACCCTCATAGTTTTACCTTGACCCTCAACATCGTATGTCATTCCTCCCGCTATGACTTTGACAACCGTGAATGGCCCTTCATATCTTTCACCTAGTTTTTTCTCTAAGGACCGATCTGCCGAAATAATCTTCCTTTTGACCTTAACTCCTACTGCATAGGGAAGCCAATTTGGATGTCCTTCCTTCCATTTGCTTTGCTCCTCCATAGAGATCGGCAATACCTTTCCCTCCTTATGTGTTTGAGTTAATAGTTTTTCGGCTGGTGTTATTCCAAGTTCTGAGTGTTTTGTGTTGTTATATATTATAACCACCCTGGGTAAGCAGTCATCCCACTCCTGGTCCTTTGTCACTATGTTCTTCAGGAACTCTGCAAACGTACGGTTCGTGCGCTCTACTGCCCCGTTCGAAGATGGCTTATAAGGACTGCTGAATATATGATCTATGTTATACCTTTTGAGCATGTCCCTAAACCTGTTACTTTTGAATTCCACCCCATTATCTGTTAAAACCTTGTATGGGGGCCTCAAAAATGTTGGTAACATCTGATCTTCAAATGCCCCCCGTGACACTTCTGGCTGACTTGTCCTTTAGTGGTCTGACTGAGACCCATTTGCTGCAGTGGTCCACAGCCACTAGACAAGCAACATTTCCTCTCCTTGTTTTTGGCATGGCCATTACATCAATTGCCACCAACTCAAAAGGATTAGCAACCTGGATTTTCCAAACTGGTGGGAATATTACCTTGTGATCTACCTTATTTAGCTGACAAGTGGGACATGTCCTGCACACCTCCTGGATTATAGTATGACCTTTTGGATGCCATACGTATCTTGCCATCAAGTCTGTTAGTTTTCCTTGTCCTATGTGTGCCATGTTTCGGTGTATTACTACACAAATGCTGACCATCTGTTTAAATCCTATTACTGCACACAACTTGTCGTTCTTCATCCTTTTAACTAATATAGCATCGTTCATTAATAGATCCTCCTTATATCTATAAAATTCCTTTAAAGACACATCCGTTTTAAGAATTTGTTTTTTATTCTTAACCCTCTTCTTCAATTCCTTTATCACCTTAGATCTTTCCTGTAATGTCATTATTTCGTTTAATGTTATGATATTGTCAATCCTATTATTATCACACGCTATTACATTATACACATTAACAAGAAAACCATCACTAACCTGATCCTCATCATCCCCATGTGCGATGATGCCTTCTCCAAAGTCCAGAATCGCTTCTGTTTCCACCAAGTAATTCATTCCCAAAAGAAAACATGCCGGAATGAACCCATCCTTAACAACTACCAATGGTAATACTGTTTTCCTGTAGCGTGTATCTATCCTGATAGCTACTGCTGTGGTGCATTCAACAATTTTGGTGGTGATCCCATTTAATGTGATGTCCACACTCCATTTCCTTAAAATAAGTCCAAATGGTTCCAACTCCCTGATGACAGTTTCCTGAACCAAACTAATGACGGATCCTGTGTCTAAAAAGGCACACCTAGATGTTTCGCCAATGGAAATGTCTTGCCATGCAACTCCTGATAACTTGTGGTTGCAGCTTAACCGAGACTGGTGTCCTCTTTCCTTCATTAATAGATTTACCCCTAGTCCCTCTTCTGGTGGGTGTTCTAATAAGTTTTCTGCCTCACTTTCTTCACTGTCCATGAATCCTTCATTTTCTTCCTCAGATGGTACCTCTTGATCTTCGATTGCTAATTCGTCTACTATTGTATTATCCTTATTCATCTGGAACGTACCATTATCTCTTAATGGATTGAAATGGGTACCTCCTAATACCTGAATGTGAATGTTTTTTAAATCTTCTCGTTTCCTTGCTTTGGGTCCCATATACACAACTGAACAACAAGTCCCGTGATGCAGCCAAATCTTCAAGTTAAACTCATCGCTAGCTGCCAGTAATACCTCTGGGATTGGTTCCCTTCCTGAAATACTGATGGTTTTTAAATATTTGAGTGATTTGGGTTGTTTATCTAACCCATACATCTTCCTGTTGTTTATCAAAACTTCTAGTAGGAATTTCCTTAATTCTTGGTGGTCCTTCTTCTGTAATTGTTCCCTTTTTAAAACTTCCTGCAAGCTCAAAAACAAGGAATCAGCACCTCCTGGTACCACCCTTATTACTTCTAGACCTCTTGGTAGGGCCTCTAGGTTTATGACATCGATTTCTTCCTCTTGTTTCCTTTGACAACGAGACCATGTATCAGCAAAGATGTTTTCCTTTCCCGGAAAATAATGGATTTGAAAGCTGTACTCGCTTAAATCGTCCAAGACACGAGCAACTTACTATCTACCAACTTCATTGTGTGGAGGTACACTAGTGGGCGGTGATCTGTGTATAAAATAAACTCCTGACCCAACAAAAACGGACGGAAACTCTTGATTCCCCACCTGATAGCCAACAATTCCCTCTCTATGGTGGATGCTCTTCTTTCACACGCATCGAATGAATGAGAGTTATAAGCTATTACTCTTTTTTCCTTTCCTTGTTGCTGACATAGACCTGCACCCATACCAAATCCACTGGCGTCTACATAAAGCTCTAATTTTGGACTACCTTCTGTGAAATCCGGAAATGCCAGCTCTACAGATTCTTTCATCAGTCTCTTTAAGTTTTCGAAAGCCTGAATCCTTTCTTCTGTCCATTCGATCTTATCCTTTCTTTTCCCTCCTGTCAGAGCACTAAGGGGTGCTGCCACTCCTGAACAGTTTTTAATAAACTTACGCTGGAAGTTAATCATTCCTAGGTACCGCCTGAGTTCTCCTATGTTATTTGGTCTTTCCAACTTGTCCACCTGATCCATAAATTCTGGGAGCTTCCTTATTCCAGTCCTACTGAGAATATGTCCTAAAAATTTAATTTCCTTTTGAGCCCAGCTGCACTTGCTGATTTTAATTTTGACATTGGCTTCGGAGAACCGTTGTAGGACCTGTTCGATCAGCAGTAGGTGTTCTTTAAAATCCTTTGATATCAGGAGGACATCATCCACATATACCACCACCTTGTCTCGGCTGAATCCTGTTAATATCCTCTGCATCTCCCTCTGGAATGCTGCTGGTCCATTTTTTAGCCCGAAACTTAGCCTTTTGAAATTGGCCACTAACGGTGGAAAATGCAGTAAAGTCCTTACTATCCTCTTCTAATTTCATCTGATAATATCCTTTGACCAAGTCCAAACATGAATAATATTCCACCCCATGACACGAGAAGATTGTTTCTGAAATGTTGGCCATTGGGAACCTATCTGCTTCTGTTACTTTGTTTATGCGCCTATAGTCTATGCATAGACGAAGTGTCCCATCCTTCTTCCTAACAGGTACTACTGGGGAGCTCCATTCAGCGGCACATGGCTCCACAATATCCTTTAGACATAATTCTTGAACCTGTTTTTCAATTTCTTCATTTGTCCTTTGGTCAAATCTTCTTGCCCTTTGGTAGATTGGGGTATAATCGTGTAGCCGAATCCTATATGGTGTCATCGACGTTGTTGTCACATCTGAGTCACTCTTGCTAAATACACCTCTTGTACCAACCATAACCTTTATTGGCTTTGCTTTGTTTGTTTGCATGGCTATTCATCTATGAATTGGCGGTTTCCTTTCTATTTTCATACATTATTTCTCTCTCATTGGTTTCTTATATGCCTGTTTCTACAAAGTGTGTTTATAATATAACTCTATTGTGTCATATTTTGGGTTATCTTAATGTAGTATATTAGATAGCGTTCATTCTATTTTCTCTTTTTCATTTAGTTATGGTATGGGTTTTGGATTCAACTTTCATTTTTCACATTATTGTTTTTACCAGTCTAACAATAATTGGATCGTTATTACCTTTCTTCAGTTCTTTTCTCTCATTAGACAATGATTTGGTTTATATCATAATATCTTTATTCTCTGGGCTTTAATCACGTTTGGGAGTCCAGTAACTTTTTACTCAAAAGACCAATCATTTATTGCACTTGTTTCACTTCTTTATGGCCTCCACTAGCAGGTTAGCCAGGTTCTTACAATTCAGTTCTCAGAGACAGAGACTGTTTTCCCTTTATTAATATTTGATGCCATACTGCATGGGTGAACTCATTTCTGTCATTTTGTTTATTTCTGTACATCAATGTAACATTTAGATGTTTTCTTTTTATTTCAAACATTAAATCTTTGCTTTTCTGTGTATTGATATCTAATTCCAGGAAATCTTATCACTGTTTGTTTGGATTAGCTTATTGAGGATCTTCTCACCTGTTGCCTAATTGTTTTTCTAGAGACTTTCAGGTTCTGGATCACTTCTAGCTGTTCTGAAACTGCCAATTACAGTACTTTGTGAACCTGGATAAATATGTTTGTCATTTCTTTATTATTTTATTTTATATTAAATTTTTAAATAAAAGGGCCAATATTAATGCCTTGCTTACCTTCAATGGTTGTCCTACTGATAGCATGGTATATGCCAGTTGTTGAATTCACTGTGCTTGTTCCTCTCCCTTTTGGTGTTCGTTGTGGTAAGGCATTCCTATCTTCCTGAGATTTCCTGCTTATAAACTCCTCTGCTTCTGGATCCAATACTGTATCTACTTGAATAGCCGGGCTGGTTTTTAAACAGTGGTTTACTTGGGGGTGTCGCTCCTGCTCGTTCCCGGGGTCGGCGGAGCTACCTCGTTTCCCGAATTTGGTTGTTTTCGTACCCTTATTAATTCGTTTATTTCTTCCTGAAGTGGACAAGTATCCCTCCAATGTCCCATTTGGTTGCACAAAAAGCATTTCTTTTCAATGGGTTTCCTCTCATTCTGCCTTTGTCCACCCATATCCTGTTGATCTTGTCTTCTGTAACCTTGTTCTTGTTGTCTGGGCCCTCTTCTTGATCCACATTCCGCAGTTCGATGTTCATTACTCCCACATCCCAGGCACCATCCATTATATTTTCGACATTCTCTTTTAAAATGTCCTACCCTGTTGCACCAGTAGCATCTTTTTACCTCAGTATCATATCTTCCATTATTTTGCCTGGTGTATTCCCTTGTATTCGTTTTCTGCTGATACACTGGCCTTCCATAGCGCACTTTATCTGGGCATGTACTTTTTGTGTTTGGTTCTCCATTTAATGTGGCCCATATTGGTATCCCTTCATCCTTTGATTCCTCCTCCTGATCATCCAGGTCATCCTCCTCCTGTGCCCAGTTAAGCACATCTTTCCACCTTACTTTAAGGCTTTCTTTCTCATTTCCCATCCTTATTCTAAATCTCCTTGCTATCTTTTTCGGGAGACAATTCAAAAATTGTTTCTTCAATATTTGTTTGTCCCTATCTTCCTCTTTAGTGGCTGCCTCGTAAGTGGTTTGAACCCTTAGCGCAAACTCAGCCACTTTTTCATTTTTCCGCATCTCTAATCTCCAAAACTCTTTTTGTAAATCTATTTGCTCGGTTTCTTTTTCCTCCTTGCACCAGCTTTTTAATCTAGCCACTATGGTGGTATATTTGACCTTAGCCCTGTATATACTATAGTATGTCCTTAATACCGGACCTTCCAAGAAATTTCTAAGTTCCACTGCCCAACGACTTTTGTCTTTACCTAATTGTTCCTTTGCGTATCGTTCATAATCTTCTATAAACGCCTCAAACTTTTGAACTTTTTCTTTCCCATACTTTAAAGGTTTCACAGCCTTTATATTACTCCTCCTAAATGACTTCATCACCTCCACCATCTCACCGGCCAAAACAATAAATATCTTACTCACTGCTTTAGTATGTTCCACACCTGACTCTTCCAATTCAACTAACCTCTTGAGCCATTTTTTTCCTCCCTGGTCCACTTCACTCTCAGCTTCTTCTATTTCATCTTCCGCTGTCGAACTTCCATCGAAGGTGTATTTTCTTTCCGCCCTCCTTCTCCTTTTCTTATTCTTCCTCTTTGGTTTATTGCTGCTATGCTCATTCGTTACATCAAATGGGTCACTTGTTGCCCTCTCTGAGCTGCTTTCCTCATCTGTTTCATATCGTGATGTCTTTTTTGGTATGTCCCTCTTCTTAACACTTCGATCACGGATCAACCCCCATTCTTGGTAAGCCTGTTCCTCGATCCTCACTCTATTTTTTATGTTAAGACCTTTAGGATCAGTCTTCTGTCCTGTATTAACAACTTCTGTCACCTCACTCTTCTGTGCTGTGACTATCGGTTCCTCCTCTGTACGTGTAGGTCCTTTCTTACTTTTCAACAGCTGAAATATTCCCTCTAATACCATCAACATTCGATCAGTATCCAAGTTTTCATCTTCCGCTATAGCAGCTTGGAACCCTTCCAAGTGCTCAATTGCGCTTAGTTTCTCAATGGGCTGCTTGGGCTCCTCCATGTTAACTTTGTCACCTTGCTCTTTGTCTGAATTTCCCATTTTAAATAAATAAAACAAAGGAAAAAAGAATGAATATTAACAACCAACACAAAAAAAATGCCTATATATATATGTATATATATATATATATATATATATATACATATATATATATATATAAAAAAAAAAAAAAAATATCCTTTATTTCTCCAAACTGGAGTAAGAAAATACAGAAATTCTCCTTTTATGTTTTCTTATAAGTCCCTTAATGATCTGAGACTCTCAATCTGCTACCATCGACCGCGAAAATTTCCAAAAAGAAATATTTGTTCCTCCTCCCTCTTCCTTACAATTGTCAGTAATCCTGGACAAAAGAAAAGAAAATCACGGCCAAAAATATATTCAAAAGAAAAAGACAAAAAAAAAAAAAAGAAAAAGAACTTTATAAACTTCCTTAATATACAATTATAATCTGTTTAATAACAAAGAACCAACAAAACTTGTTATTAATTCCTACTGTTTCAAAAAAAAAAAGTATACCTTCAAAGAAAAAAAAAAATTCGATTATGTCACCAAAAAAACAATACCCTATATATATATATATATATATATATATATATATATATATATATATATATATAAAAATTTTTTTTTTTTTTCTCTAACCAAAACAGAACTGACAAAAGAATGTTCTTTACCTTTATTAATTTCCTTATTGTCCTCCTTTCGTTCACCACCAGCGATTTGTCCTCTTGTAAATTTTATACGAGCCACCAGTGAAATGGATTGTTTGAACCTTGGAATCGTTTGTTGTTACGTCTCCTTTTTATGGGGGAGGCAAGGTTGCGTTCCTTTACAGAGGACTTTTCCTGTTACAGTGAAAATAAGAACAAAAGGGATTGAAAGACACGAAAGTTGATTTTTCTTATATATAATAAATAATGAATAATTACGTATTTTCAATATTAATCCTATCTACCTATGACTGTTTTAACTTTAATTTATACACACCCTATTGCTAACCTAAGCTAAATAATATATACCAATTTGAACAAAATATACAATACAATATAAAGCCGGGTTTATTATTTACAAAATCAATTTAAGTTATTTATAAAAGTTGCAAGAGCAATACTTCCTTTTTTAACGTCGTTATTCGGACGAATGATCCTTAGGAAGGTGCTCTTTACTCCTTTGAATAACCTTGATCCGCTGACACACGACCTGTGTGACCTTTCGACCCTGGAAATCTTCCGTAGTCTGTTTTTTAAACCTCAGTAGCTAACCTAGGGTTAACTTGGGCCTCTAAGTTCGGCTAGAAGCTTAGTTGGTTATTAATTGCAGCCTTAGCCTTAATTTCCGGCCGTGACCTTATTGAACTTAACCTTGCGTCTGAGTCCGATCGGAATCCAATTCTTGAGTTGGGTCCTAGACTCAGCTCTGAACTCGGCTGTAAGCTCGGCTCTAGACTCGTCCCCAAAACTCGTCTCCCTGAAAATCATAAAATAACCAACCATTAATTGTTGGCTCACTAAAAGCAAAATATAAATTCAACAACGCCAATAGTTATCCGCGTTATCGGAATAACAATTAATAGCCGTTACCAATAATAATAATAATAATAATAATAATAATAATAATAATAATAATAATAATAATAATAATAAT
>JABUQX010008000.1:5000-10000 GCA_015478945.1 Trachelipus rathkii
GGCTCGGGCCAATTGTCCTCCCAACTCTCCCGAAATGGTCCGCCGGCCCTCTCGTCGTTCTTCGCCGACACACACGACCCTCTCTCATGCTCCTCTCCTTGTAGAGGTCCATGCAGCTCCCGAGGGGATATCTGATTTTGCGATAAGTTCAGCTTCTGAGGTCGATGGCGATCGTCCATGTGCCTCGTCGAAGCCTACCTGTACCGTCTCCCGGAAACGCCCTGCTTCTGTTTCGCCGGGGAAACACCAAGTCCCTCTTAACGGTTGCGAGAGTCCGTCCAAGGGCGGATCTTCCCGAGACAGACATCCGTACTCGCTTGCTTATCGGGCCGCGGACTTCTTGAAGCAGAAGGATCCCGTTTGTACTGGGGGACCCGTCTCTGTCCTGCCTAAACGGGCTCGCCGCGCTGACAACCCGCGTGGCCGATCTCGGACCAGTGGTCCGCCCTCTGCCCGTTCTGATAAATTACTACTTACTCCGCCTAAGCCCGCTTCGCTTCTGCACTATTCGAGCGATTCTGAAACTTTTTCGGATGCCACGATGGACTCTTCGGACTACTCTTCTTCCGTGGGGGTGTCACGTGCTGACACTGTTGTCCCGCCCGAGGGGAGGTCCGAGGAGGTATCGATTGACACCTCGCCCGCTCGCAGTCTTCCTTCGGGTAGACGTGGCACCGCTTCGATGTGTGTTGAGGATGGGTTGGCTGCTGGTGGTTGCAGGAGGATGGAGGAGTCTTCCCTTCCTGCCTCTTCCCCTCCACCCACTTTGACTTCGGTCCCGTCGACGGAGCCTTCTGGCTCTCCTCGAGCGCGGACCGCTTCCGAGATTTTAACTGCTGACGCCATACACTTGTCATCCGATGTGTCTCATCTCACTCCCGCCGACACCCTTCTTACTTGTCATCCTCTTCCATCTTCCCCAGCCTTTGTTAGGGCGCCTCCTGGCAAGACGCGTCCCCCTTCCCGGCTTGCTAAGAAGTCTGGCAGGGGTGCGTCTGAGGGGAGGGATGTTCGAAATGTGGAGTGTGACTTGGCGCGCCTCTTTGGCGAGCCCTCTCCTGATGTGCCCAGGAACCCCTCTCGTAAACAGGGGGGTCCACACATATCCCTGCTGCGTGATCTTCCTCTCCCTCCGGGGTTTGAGGTTCCTGTCGGTGGGTCGTCCGGCGGCTCACGGGACCTTCCGCCTTTAACCTCTGAGGAGACTGCCACATCCCAAAACATCGTGACTATTGTCACGGATCGTCCTGACCTTTGATTATTTCCCGTTTATGGCACGTTTCATCCAATGGAACTGCCGCGGATACTTTGCCAATTACGAAGAGCTGAAGAGATTACTTGTCGATCATCAGCCCTTGGCTGTTTGTTTACAGGAGTTGCAACTTCGTGACCGTGCCCTTTGGCAACCTTCAAGGTACAGGGAGCCCCTTATTTCCCTGAATCGTGGAACTAGCGACAGAGGTGGGGCAGCGATCCTGCTTCACGAGTCTGTCCCATTTACTCCCATTCCACTCTCTACTCCGCTGCATGCCGTGGCAGCTCGTATCCATCTTGACGCGCCGCTTACGCTGTGCTCGGTGTACCTGGCGCCCAGCTGTAAATATACCAAGAAAGACCTCGTCGATTTTTTCACGTGTCTCCCACCGCCCATGTTGGTTCTCGGTGACTTTAACCTCCGCCATCCTTTGTGGGGAGACTCTGTTACGTCCCCCAATGCCGGTTGGTTGTTGAGTATTTTGCAGGATTTTTCATTGGGGTGTCTCAACACGGGCCTTCCCACCTTTGAACGTTTTGATACCGGCACTTCTTCCTGTGTTGACATCTCGTTGTGTTCCATCTCGTCTTTAGATCGTTTTGGGTGGGAAAGGTCGTCTTTCCTCTGTGGTAGTGACCACTACCCTATCGTGATACCATCCTTCGGCCCCAGTCCGCAGCTACCACCTTATTCTGGCTGGCGCTATGACAGGGCAGACTGGTCTTCCTTTCATCAGGCCACTTACTTTTCCATCTTTCCTGCAACTAACGTGTTCCCGTCGCCGGCGGATGCCTTCACTTACTTTCAGGAAGTTATCCTTCAGGCGGCAACGGAGCATATACCCCGTTCATCTGGGACCCGGAAATCAACAACCCCCTGGTGGAACCAGGAGTGTGCTCGGGCTAATCGTGAAAAGCGTAAGTTGTATAAGCTGTATAAACAGACTCCCACACCTTCCAACTTGATTCTGTTTAAGGCTTCGGCGGCCCGTTCCCGGCGTATTAATCGCCGTACGCGGAAACAGTATTTTCGCACATACGCTTCCACCGTTAATTCTTCTACGCCTGTATCATCAGTCCATAAAAAGGTGCGAAAAATTTCACGAAAACACCATGCTGATCCGCCTATTATCCTCGCTTATGGCCCGCAAACTTCTGATGTCATCTCTGCTCCCGGGGTTGTGGCGGACGAGTTGGGTTATCACTTCGCGTCCTGCTCCAGCGGCTCCCGTTATCCTGAACCTTTTCGTTCTGGTCGCTTGCGGGTGGAGTTTCCTGATTTTTCTGTTCCACCTGGAACAGACCTCCTTCCATACAACCGGCTATTCACCAGGGCCGAGTTCCTAGACGCCCTCAAGCTTTGCGGGGATGGAGCGCCTGGCCCTGACGGCATCTCCTTTCAGATGCTTCGACATGCTCATCCATCTGCCACTGCCTTCCTTCTCGGCTTATACAATAGAATATGGGTGGAGGGGGTCTTCCCTCCTGTCTGGTCTACTGCATATATTGTCCCCATTCCCAAACCTGGGAAGGATCCGACTTCTTCCGATAACCATCGCCCTATTTCATTGACCTGCAATACCTGTAAGCTCATGGAGAGATTGGTGGCTTCCCGTCTTGTTCCCACGTTGGAGCAACTCCATGCATTTTCCGACTACCAATTTGGTTTTCGTCGCCATCGCTCGACCCAGGATCCTCTCCTTCGGTTGGATCACGACATTCGTGAGTCTTTTGCTTCCAACAAAATGACCCTGGCCGTCTTCTTTGACCTCGAAAAGGCGTATGATAGCACGTGGAGGTTGGGGGTTTTGCGGAGCCTCCACTCTTTGGGACTTAGGGGGCAACTTCCCCTATTCCTTCAGTTGTTGATGTCGGACCGTTCGTTTCAGGTCCGTTGTGGTGCCGCGCTGTCGAGGTGTTTTGTCCTGGACGAAGGGGTGCCGCAGGGCAGTGTACTGAGCGTGTTGCTTTTCGCTATTGGTTTCAATGGTGTTGTCGATTCCATCCCGACGTCAGTGCGCTGCTCCATCTATGTTGACGATCTTGCCCTGTACATCTCTGGAGCTAAACTTCCTTGTATGGAACGTCAACTTCAGGTTGCCATCGATAGGGTTTCCTCCTGGTGCTCTGCGCGTGGCTTTACATTCTCCACGTCGAAAACTACAGCCGTGCTTTTCCGGAAAAATCCTCGTCGTAGGGGTCGCCTACAATTGCCTCCAATGTTACGTCTCTATGGCTCCCCTATCCGTGTGGAGCCGAGGGTGCGGTTCCTGGGTCTGTTGCTCGATGAGCGCCTCACGTACCTTCCTCATATTACTCTCCTCAAAGCTAATTGCCGCCGTTCCTTGGATCTCTTACGGCACCTCACCTCCAAGACTTGGGGTGCGGACAGAAAAACCATGCTCCACCTTTACATCATGCTGGTGCGGGCTAAACTGGACTATGGTTGTGCCATTTATGGGCAGACCTTCCAGTCCTACCTCCGCCTTCTTGACCCCATTCAGACTGAAGGTCTGAGAATTGCCACGGGTGCGTTCCGTTCCTCTCCGAGGGAAAGCCTGGAGGTGGAGGCCGGGGTGATGCCCCTATCCCTGCGGAGGGAGCAGCTCATGTGCTCGCTGTTCATCCGTCTTCAGGTTCCTACCTCGTCGGCCTTGACACCTATAATAGAGCGCGTCCGTCACAACCCTTCTTATTGGCCATTTGCTGGGGTTGTTACTTCCATCTTTGCTTTCCTCGACCTTCCTCAGCGAGCGGTCATGCAATTTGATTTTACCTCTACCCGTTCACAGTGGGTCTCTCCGCCTCCTGCTCTCTGCAGTGGGATCCAGTCTTTGCATAAGTCGGAGGCACACCCGGTGCTGTTGAGGGATTCCTTTGTATCTCACGCGGAGGTCCATAGCGACTCTATAGCGGTTTACACCGATGGTTCAAAGACGGAGGAAGGGGTGGGAGCTTCAGCTGTGTTTCCGGACATCACTGTATCCCATACCCTTCCACCCTATTTGTCTGTTTTTTCGGCTGAACTCATAGCAATGTCCATGGCGGTGAACAGGATCAGTACCTTCGCCCATGGGGGTAATTATACCATCTTTTCGGATTCTCGGAGCGCTCTCCAGTCGTTGCTTGACCGGTCAACCCGTAACCCGTTGGTCTGTGCCATTCAACAGTCCCTCTGCTTGTTACCAGCGCAGCACCACAACATTGAGTTCTGTTGGGTTCCCTCCCATGTGGGTGTTCCTGGCAACGAACGGGCCGATGGGGAGGCCAAACGGGCGGCTGCACACAGGGTGTCGAGTGCCCGTTACCTTCCTCCTGCTGTGCGCCTGGGCCATTTCCCTGCTACAGATTTCTCCATCTCTTTGCGTCGGGGCTTCCTCTCTGGCTGGCAGTCATGTTGGGCGGAGGATGCTCGTGGCGCCAAGCTTCGGAATGTCAAACCCGTCCTTGGCCGGTGGTCTTCATCTTGTAGGAAGAGTCGCCTCCTGGAGGTGGTCCTGGCTCGATTGCGTCTTGGTCATACAAATCTCACTCATGGATTTCTTATGTCGCGGGGGGTTCCCCCGTCCTGCCCATTTTGCTCCTCCAGTTGTCCTCTCACTGTCGTTCATCTCTTTGTGGATTGCGTTGCCATCTCGACCCTTCGAAGCAAGTTCTTACCTGACGTGCTAACTATACCTCTTCAGCATCGCCTTCAGCACATCTTATCCGAATCATCTCATTTTCGTAGTGATCGCATTTTTGCC
>JABUQX010008000.1:17500-27500 GCA_015478945.1 Trachelipus rathkii
TCCACCTTTCTTGTACATCTTACTTTAAGTTCTAGTTCTCCTTTAACCACTTTCTCATTCTCAATCATTCCTTCTTCCCCTTTTCCGTTCTATTTTTGCATCCATCTTTCGCTATTTCCTCCTTTCCCTTCTTCTGTTTTGAGCTCTCTAAATTTATGTGAGCGTTCGATAATCGCAATTATTTGGCCAAAATTTCTAATAATTTTAACTATTTTTTAATGTTGAACAAAAACTAATTTTCTCTTAAGACAAATTGCAAAAGTTCTTTAAACAATTGAAATTCTGCAATACTGTTGCTGTGACGTTTCAAACTTTGAAATTTAATTATTTTTATTTTTATATAAATAGCACAAACATTTGTTTCGTTATTTATTGGTTGCTACGCTTTGATTATTATTATTATTATTATTATTATTATTATTATTATTATTATTATTATTATTATTATTATTATTATTATTATTATTATTATTATTATTATTATTATTATTATTATTATTATTATTATTATTATTATTATTATTATTATCATCATCATTAGTATCATTATTATTATTATTATTATTATTATTATTATTATTATTGATTATTATTATTATTATTATTATTATTATTATTATTATTATTATTATTATTATTATTATTATTATTTTTTTTATTATTATTATTATTATTATTGTTTTTTGATGTGGAAAGAGTATCGACCTTGTATGACTCTCATCGAGAGAAACCTAATAGAAAGTTAGCTATTGCATTTTTTTCTCTAATGGATATATTAGTATTGTGTTTATTATTTTTCCTATAAAGATGTGATGGAGGTTGTGTTAAATGCCTTGTCGATATCTATTGCTACTAGAAGTGTGAGAGAAGAATTGGGATTTTGGGTAAAGCCTGTTAGAATTTGTCAGTTATGTAAAGGGACAAAGTCTGAAATTTTATTGAGCGTGAATTTTTCTATTACTTTGGATATTGTGGAGAGCAGTGAAATGGATCTATATGAAGCAGATCGTTTGGTGGGTCTGGGTCTGATATTTGGTCTGGGAGCGCTGCTTGTGAATTTTTAGCAATTAAATAATATTAAATACTTCTTGGGGAGAAAATAGTTGGTCTTCTTGATTGGAGTTCAATTTTTTAAGACGCTTAATTGCTTGTTTATTGGTGGGTATTGTGGGTTTATGGCTGATTTTTAAATAGCGTGGCATGATGATGATATTGCATTGGTTTTTAGGGCTGGGAATTTTATGATTTTTCTTGCACATAGTTTTGTGGGTCTGAGATGCATGGATTATTGTGCGGAATATGAGTTGTTTTGGTTTTGAAATCTAGATTGTGGGTGTATATTGCTTCCAATTATCTTTCTTATTTGTTTCAATTTAAGGTATTTCTTCTATTGCTAAGGTCTATGTTTCGGTTTAATTGCGCTGGGTTTAACGGTTGTCTATTTTGTCAGAAAGAGTTTGTTTGTTTCATTAGAGTTTCCATTTTTGGTGGGGATTTGAGGTTAAATTATTTACGGAAACCATGTGTGATGTGTATTTTGGATGCCTTGAAAATTACGCTGCTGAATTTTTGTATTGTTTTGTTATATAAGGAAAAATTTATTTCAAAGGATTCTAGATCAAATTTTATGCTGTCTGTATAGGCCTGCCAATTAGCTTTCTTATAATTATTGTTTTTTTGAATGATTTGTGGTTTTGGTGTTTGTGTTGGATTATAATTAGAATTGGGATATGATCTGATGAGAGATCATCTGGTAATATGAATTTGGGGGGAACAAAAAGGTGATGAAGGGGAAAGTGTGGTCCTGGTTATGTTGTGAAGGTACTGATGGGGTTATTAAGAATACTAAGGGAATGTAAATTATTCATGATCGTATTTTCCCTTGGTGTAGGTGTGTTGGTGCTGAGCCATGTAGGGTAATGTGCGCTGAAATCACCGGCTAATATTAGGTTGTTTTATTGTGTCAAGGGGAATAGAGTTGGTAAAAAATTGTGTGGAAAGTGTCGAGATGAGAATGGGGGATGATATAAAGATTAATTAAGTTGTACCTTTTAATATTGATAGGTATTTTTATTTATTGGTCACAGAAAATTTGGTCATGGCTCATAAAAATGTGATAGGTTTGTGGTGTTAACGAATTGTAAATTTTTAAAAATGAATATAAAAAAGCTGTGTTAGGGTGGATTTTTATACTGTCTAAGGGTAGCATAATTTAGAAATTCAGATAGATGTGTTTCTTATTTAAGATTATTCTCTTGTATAAGTGTCATGTGTATGTTATATTTAATTAGTGTCTGTTTGAGATCTTCGTGTTTATTATTTATACCATTTATGATTTATATATATATATATATATATATATATATATATATATATATATATATATATATATATATATATATATATATATATATATATAAATATATATATATATATATATATATATATATATATATATATATATATATATATTATTTCAAATTTATTATTTTAAAATGTTTTTCAACTTTAAATTTAAATTTAAGGAATTGAGACAAATTTTCTATTCCCTTTTCCCTTTACCCTTTTCCCTTTTATTTTGACCACAAAAATGAAACATTCAGACCTCTTAGCGCATGAAAAGCGTATATATATATATATATATATATATATATATATATATATATATATATATATATATATATATATATACTCTTCTCTTCTCTTATATATATATATACGGGGGAACAGTTTCATACTTCTCATTTTGACAATTTTAAAGTTTTCGCTGACCGAAATGTACTCAATTATCTCTTCAGCGACAACTGAGAACCTATGAACTTGTTCAATTTGAGTAAATTTTGACCCTATTGGAAATTTGCATGTTATATATATATATATATATATATATATATATATATATATATATATATATATATATATATATATATATATATATATATATATATATATATATATATATATATATACAGAGGTTTTTTTATCAAAATCCATATTTATATCACTCATTGACCCAATCATGAATTATTATTTCGCAAATTAATTTAGTTTGACCTGATATTATTCCTTAAAAACTTTGTGTAAATTGCTAATGATAATTTTTAAATTAAATTTTAATCTTTGACGAAACTTCTGAATTTAATATTAATAAATAACTGAAATTGGAAGGAATTATACTTCCTATCGCGTGGAAAATATTGCTAAGCGGTCGAATGATTTAATTTTCATCAAAGTACTTCATATAATATACTTTACATCGCATATGATATAATTTACATCGAAAAGCAATGCTATGAAATTATTATTATTATTATTATTATTATTATTATTATTATTATTATTATTATTATTATTATTATTATTATTATTATTATTATTATTATTATTATTATTATTATTATTATTATTATTATTATTATTATTATTATTATTATTATTATTATTATTATTATTAGCTGCGAATATTCGTGTTAATAGTTATTAATATAGTCGAACCGGTACTTAGAAATGGCTGAAAAAAGTGTTAAACAGCAGCTTTCAATTTCAAAATTTTTAATAAAAAGGCAAAAAAAAGAGGACTGATGAAATTTCTAGTGCTTCTTATAAAACTACAGAACCTTTTAATACTTTAGCACCCGAAGCTTCCATATCTGTGGAGAACGAATCCAGACCTAATGATATATATATAAACCATAACCGCTCCCAAAGATCTTCTGACGAAATACGGGAAATTTTAGACAACGCATGGAAACCAACTGAAGATTTTACTTTTCCCGGTACAGAACACACACAAAAAGTACACTCTACAGAAAATGAAGAAAGGAGAACCTACATACTTCGCTTTCAGTATCATTGGCTGAAACGCTTTCCTTGGTTAGTATATTCAGCGATGGAAAATAGTGCATACTGCAAATATTGTGTATTATTTTCTAGAGGAGGGGCTGGTGTCAATTCACAGGACCTTGGCGTTTTCGCTAAGAAAGGTTTCTCCAATTGGAAAAAAGCAATTGAAAAATTTACCCGCCATGCTTCGTTAAAATACCACATAGATTGTGTTGCTGATGCTGAGAGTTTTGAGCAAGCATGGGAAAGGCCTGAACTGTCAATTCAAAACAGAATAATTAAGGAAAGACAGCAACAAGTATTGAAAAACAGAAAACGACTCGTTCCAATAATTGAAACAGTGTTACTATGTGGTCGGCAAGAATTGGCTCTTCGTGGACATCGAGATTCTGGTAAAATATCTATGTCAGAAGAACCAAAGAATAATGAAGGAAATTTTCGGGAAATACTACGGTATAGAGCAAAAGGTGATGCCAGTCTGCAGACTTCTTTAGAGGGAGAGGGTTATAAATATCTTAGTCCACAAATTCAAAATTCCATAATAGAAGCATGCAATGCTATTTTGTTGAGGCAAGTTGTTGACACTGTGAACAAGTCTAAATGTTTTGCAGCTCTCGTAGATGAAACTTCGGATATCTCCGGCGTTGAGCAAGTTTCCATTTGTGCTAGATATGTTAATACTGATACACTAAAACTATGTGAAGTTTTTCTAAATTTTGTTCCTACATGTGATTTAACAGGCACAGGACTGGCTGATCTAATTTTAAAAAGTTTTGGATTGTTTGGCATTGATATAGCGTATCTTCGGGGTCAAGGATATGATGGAGCTGCAGCGATGTCGGGTGCCTTCAACGGAGTACAAGCACACGTTTCTAGGATTCATCCACTTGCAGTTTACACTCATTGCGCCGCTCATTCACTGAATTTAGTTGTGTCCAAGTCTTGTGAAGTCGTAGGAATTCGATGTTGCATTGGAGTCATTGCAAAAGCACATGATTTTTTTAGTTCACCAAAAAGAAAAGACATTCTGTGTAAAGAAATCGAAAATTCAGAATTCTTAACGAAAGTTAAAACTTTGAAAAGACACTGTGCCACACGCTGGATTGAAAGATACCATTCTGTGAGTGATTTCTTTGAACTTTTAATGCCTGTATTAGACTCTTTAGATGTAATTGAAAACTGGAGAGGCACAGATGCTTCTCGAGATGCAGCACTTCTAAAAAGTGCTATATTAAATCCACAGTTTTTGCTTTCCTTACTTGTCTTACGTGAAGTGTTCGGAGTTGGACTACCACTTAGTAAACACTTACAAAAAATAAACACCGATCTTAAATCTTCTTTAAATATGGCTACTGCTACACAGAGAGAACTACAAGATCTGCGCAATGATGCTAACAATCACTTTCGCAAGATCTTTCAGGAAGCTAACACTCTATGCGAAAAACTTGGAGTTGCTATGAATATTCCAAGAATAACAAGCAAGCAAAAATATCGTTCAAATCCATCCATTCTTAAGCCTGACTATTACTATCGTGTCACTATTTATATTCCGTTCATTGAACTTTTTATATCTGAATTGGAACATAGATTCTTACGAAACACTGATATATTTAAAGGATTTCAAGTACTATTTCCATCATCAATTTCCCTTCCAATGTCCAGTGTTTCTTTCAGGCATTCCGGGGGGTGCCCCCCGGAGAAAATCGAGCATGAATTAATTTTTGCCGTAAATTACAAAATAAAGCAAATAAACATAAAAAGTATGTTTAAATCTATATTATCTAGCGATAAATAATAAAATCAGCCAGAATGCATGGAAACATGATAGATATGGCAATAAAATAGCAAAGTTGTTAATTCTGACTTCTGAGAAAATGGGTATTGCTATAGAAATTTCTTTCGGAAAAGGTCCTATTAGTTAAGGAGTGGCTTAGTTAATATATATTTATTAGTGTTTATTTTTCTCATGATCTCATATATATATATATATATATATATATATATATATATATATATATATATATATATATATATATATATATATATATATATATATATATATATATATATATATAAATCACTAGAACAAAATTGCACCTGCAAAATATTGCAAATCAGTGTGGAGACGTCAATAGTGACTTACAAAAAAACGTTCGGTGTGAAATAATGGAGGAGTTTGTATCTGAAGTGCGCCTGATTGCTGATGAAGATAAGAAAAATGCATTTAAAGGGATGAAAGATATACTGCGATAGTGTAATCGAAGAAATTGAAGAAAGGTTCAACGACAAATCAATTGATATAATGATATTTGCTAGTCGCTTTGAGACGTTTCAGTCATTAACAAATTTACCGGATATTGAAGTTAGAAAATTTTGTGACAGATTTCCGATGCTTAATGCGGAAGGTGTACTAGCTGACCTGAAATCCTTCAATTTTTATATCAATTCCATGCTCGAAAGCGAAATATTTAAAGCAGATGAAGCCCATTGTCGAAAATATTGGAAGCGGACGTGGGATATTGCGAGTTACAAAAACTCTGTGAAATCTTTCTTGTCATTCCTGTAACGATAGCCTCGGTTAAAAGATCGTTCAGTACTATGAACCGAATACTAAGTAAGACAAGAAATAGAATGCTGCCAGAAACCTTAATGCATTGTATGATGATAAGCATCGATTGGTCTGAGAATCCAACTGAGGATTTTCTAAAAAAAACTGTAGACTTGTATGCGACGAAGAAAACTCGTCGTATACGATTCCTTTAAACTTACTTCTTTAATACCCCTAACTTACTAAGTACTAACGTCGGGGATACGGCCTGCGAAAGTGTTATATATATATATATATATATATATATATATATATATATATATATATATATATATATATATATATATATATATATATATATATATATATATATATATATATATATATATATATATATATCACTACAGATATATATATTTATATACGTGTTTATATATATATATATATATATATATATATATATATATATATATATATATATATATATATATATATATATATATATATATATATATATATATATATATATATTACAGTTGTCACCACCACTCACGGGCGAAGCCCTATTCAAGGAGGGGGTGTTGCACGCCTCAGAAGTACTAGTAACAGTGCGCCAGATGAGCACAGACGCAGGCTTTGAAGTGCGGGAGATTAAATTCAGCAGGAAACACAGAAGATGGAAGAGAATTCCACAGAACAGAAGTGGCTGGAAAGAAGGAAGCACCGCAGCGAACTAGCCTGGGGTTGCCAATATCCACACAAAACTCATGCGCAGACACAGCACCCCTTGTGCTACGAGGACGTCGTAAAGGTGGAGGTACGCGAGTGACAAGTTCCCTCGAGCACCTGCCGCTGCGGTACCTATAAAAAAGAGATAAAGCACCAACATCGCGCCGCAAAGATAGAGGGTCAAGTGAAGTGGAAAGTACAGAACAGTTTATAAGTCTTTTTGGCTGACTCGACCCTGTCAAAAGCCGGAGTAAACGAAACCCCAGATATGAGAGCAGTACTCCATACAAAGGCGGATGAGGCCCTTGTATAGCTGGAGCAACAGTCGCAGTCTAAACAGAATCCCAGTTTCTTTGAGGCCGCATTAACAGCCGTTGTGATCTGACGTTTCGAGACATATTTTTGTTTATGTTAAGGCCAAGGATGTATATATTGTCAACAGGAGAGCGAGAGAACCGTCGAAAGAGATAGGAAAGTTGGAGGTGTTTTAGAGAGGGAGATTTGTAGAAGTTGAGTTTTTAAGAATTAAATTTCACAAGGTCGAGACGACCCCACCCGGAAATCTATCCAGATCAGAGAGAATAGAATCGGAAGATTAAGACGAGGAAGCAATTCTAGAAGTAAAAGGGAGCAGAAGTGAAATGAGTTGAAGAATGAAGAGTTGAGTCATCGGCATACGAGTGGATAGAGTTAGATGTGCAGGTGAGAAGATCGTTAATGAAAGTAAGAACCCTGAGGGAACACCACAATTAACGAAGAAGAAGAAGTCGCCCCGTGCACAGCGAGCCGACATTGAGCGATTTGAGAGAAAACTAGACATAAGTAAAGCAAAGTGAAGGAGGAAACCCAAAGGAAGGGCTTGGAGAGCAGTGACGCGTGCCATACCCGGTCAAATGCTTTGGATATGTCAAGCGCCACCACGCAAGTCTCCCCGTAGTTCCTAAGGGCGGAAAACCATAAATCAGTAAGATAGGAAAGTATATCGCCAGTAGACCTCGAACGCCGAAAGCCATACTGGCGATCGGAAAGAAGTGAATGAGATTCCAGATGATCTAAGAAATGAGAGTTGAGAAGGGTTTCAAAGATCTTAGATAGAATACAAAGTAAGAGCTATAGGGCGATAGTTAGAAGGATCAGAGCGGCTTCCTTTTTTCGGAATAGGTTGGACATGTGCGTGCTTCCAACACTGAGGGAAAGTGTTAGTATTGAGACATAGAGAATATAGTTGAACAAGGGGTGGGGTCAGCACGGAAGCACACTCCCTCAAAACTCAGGGAGGAATGCCATCAGGGCCACCCGCCTTCCTAACGTTCGTAGATTTTAGGAGCCCATGCACCCGATCAAATGTAATCACAGGCAAAGGCATAGGACACATGAGAGGAGAAGGAGGAGGATGAGGAATGCCAGAATCGTCCAGGGTTGAGTTAGAGGAAAATAAGAGGCCGAAGAGATTGGCCTTTTCAGTTGGAGAATTAGCAACAGAACCATCAGAGCGAATAAGAGGAGGAAAGACAGATTTACAGAAGTTGTTAGAGATGTTTTGGCAAGAGGCCAGAAAGATTTGTCAGTAGGAGAACCAAGGAGGTTAGCGCACTTTCGTTTGATGAAAGCCCGCTTTGCTCGTCGAAGAGTATTCCTGCAACGATTTCTAGCAGAATGAAAATTAGCAAGAGTGATAGGAGAACGAGAATTTTTCCACTCCCGATACGTACTGTCTCTAGCCTGAATGGCCAGAGAACAAGCACGATCGAACCATGGATTATGAGGAGAGAAAGATTTAGTCGAAGAAGGAATGAACCTGCTCATCCCATCAACGATTACAGCTCCCACCTTATCGGCAGAAGTCGAAGCGTCACCAGAGACAAAGCAGTCATTCCAATTATAGTTAGCGTAGATGCAATGACCCCAATCGGCCCGATCAAGTGCCAGAAACGAGTAGGGCAGGGGATGGATCTGTTGGAGAAGAATTAGGTAAAGGAATATAAAGGGTTTGTGGAGATTAAGATTGCGAATGGGAGCAGAAAGTGGTGTATTTTAAGAGAGAAGGACTAGTGGTGAGAAACATAGATCAAGTGTGTTCAAGAATTGGTTAGGACGATCCAGAAAATATGTGTGGGTTCTTTAATTAGTTGCTCCAGATCGTTGAGAATGCTGAATGATTCGGCCTTCTCCCCACCTAAATCAGTATGAGAGGACCCCAATATATATATATATATATATATATATATATATATATATATATATATATATATATATATATATATATATATATATATATATATATATATATATATATATATATATATATATATATATATATATAATTTGTTTTTACCAAAGATCTATTTCCTTATTTGAAAAGGTCATATTACTCATATATATTTTAATTATAATATTCTCTCATAATTATATTTCATCTCTTTATCCCATAATAAAATTTTCGTACATTTATTTTATTTTATTTATCTAACTTCCCAATAAATTTCACAAATAGATTGCTATATTTTTGCAAGTAAAGATTTGGTTATATTTCGGATATTTACTATTTCAGTAAGACAGTATCTAATAAGATTAGCTGACAAGTGACAAGAATATCATTATCCTTTATTTTTATGTAAATTATGTTATACTTATGTGCCCCCCCGGATCTCTGTAAAGCCCCCCCGGACAAAATTGTCTGAAAAACACTGAATGTCGGTGATGAATAAAGCTATTTGAGAGTTCTTCTAGAAACGTATGCTGCAGATCTCGACCAACCTCCTTCGGACGTAATAGCAGAGTTCAAATTATATAGAAAATGCCAAAATACCAAAAATCTTCCATATAAGACTGCAATGGATGCCCTAACTTCCTGCAATAAGGTCAAGTTCCCCAACATAT
>JABUQX010008000.1:30000-35000 GCA_015478945.1 Trachelipus rathkii
TATACAGTATATATATATATATATATATATATATTTAGTAATAACATATATATATATACTAACTTTATACATAACATATCATTTTTTATATATATATATATATATATATATATATATATATATATATATATATATATATAATATATATATATATATATAATATATATATATATATATATATATATATATATATATATATATATATATATATTTATATATATATATATATATTTTTAAAATAATTTTTTATATATATATATATATATATATATAATAATAATAATAATATATATATATATATATAAATATATATAAGATTTCGAACTTATTTTTATGTAGTTTTCTAAGCAAATCTAATAATAATTAATAAGTATAATTTACACTTTTGAACTTCTCTGAGAATCTTGAATGGAATCCTTTTTCTCATTAATATAATGGACTCTCCTTCCTTTTCTCTTCGAAAAAAAATCCTCTCTTAGCCATAAAAGATTTCTCCATTAGATAAAGAAAATATTTAAAAAATAAGAAAAAGAATCAAGAAGAAGAAGAAGAAGAAAGCAAGAAGCAAGAAGAGGAAGAAGAAGAAGAAGAAGAACAAGAAGAGAAGAGGAATCAGAAAGCAAGAACTGAATAAGAAGAAGGAGGAGGAATCAGAAAGAAGAATCAAGAAGAAGAGGAGGAATCAGAAAGCAAGAAAGAAGAAAAAAAAGAAAGAAGAAAAGAAAGAAAGAAAAAAAGAAGAAAGAAGTAAAGAAAGAAGAAAGAAGATTTTATATTTATATACAAAAACCATACTTTGAAGAAGAAGAAAGAAGGAAAAGAAAAAAGAAGAAGAAGAACTACAGAACTACAGAACACAAAACACAGACTAGCAAAGAGACTTTACAGTCCACTCAAGGCTAGTCTGAGGGAAGATGAGGTCACCGGCTTAGAACGTTATAATTAACCCTCTAAACGGTGAACCCCAAAACTGTTATTACAAAATATTATTGTAGTGTGATCGATGATGTCACCGGCTTAGAACGTTAGAAATAACCCTCTAAGTGGTGGACATCAAAACTGTTATTACAAATTAAGACGATAGTGTGATCGATGAGGTCACCTGCTTAGAACGTTAGAAATAACCCTCTAAGTGGTGGACATCAAAATTGTTAATACAAAATATTATGATAATGTGATCGATGATGTCACCGGCTTAGAACGTTAGAAATAACCCTCTAAGCGGTGAAACATCAAAGCTGTTAATACAAATTAAGATGATAGTGATCAAATACGACCACCGACTTAGAAAGCGCTAGAACAACTGGTAAACATTTGCGGTAAATTTACCTCTAAGGGGTAAACATTAAAACTGTTCAATATAAGTTCGGCGCCCAAATTCTTTTAAGATGTACTTTTAACATTTATCAAATGATCTCAATAGTTCGTTTGATTTCACCTTATCTAATTCTATCGTTTTAATAAAGTAAGATTCGGTATGAGTTGAAGAAGAAGAAGAAGCAAAAAGAAAAGAAGAAGAAGAAGAACTACAGAACTACAGAACTACAGAACACCGACTAGCAAAGACTTTACAGTCCACTCAAGGCTAGTCTGAGGGAAGATGAGGTCACCGGCTTAGAACGTTATAATTAACCCTCTAAACGGTGAACCCCAAAACTGTTATTACAAAATATTATTGTAGTGTGATCGATGATGTCACCGGCTTAGAATGTTAGAAATAACCCTCTAAGTGGTGGACATCAAAACTGTTATTACAAATTAAGACGATAGTGTGATCGATGAGGTCACCTGCTTAGAACGTTAGAAATAACCCTCTAAGTGGTGGACATCAAAATTGTTAATACAAAATATTATGATAATGTGATCGATGATGTCACCGGCTTAGAACGTTAGAAATAACCCTCTAAGCGGCGAACATCAAAGCTGTTATTACAAATTAAGATGTAACATCAAAGCTGTTATTACAAATTAAGATGATAGTGTGATCAATGCGACCACCGACTTAGAGCGCTAGAACAGCGGTAAACATTTGCGGTAAATTTACCTCTAAGGGGTAAACATTAAAACTGTTCAATATAAGTTCGGCGCCCAAATTCTTTTAAGATGTACTTTTAACATTTATCAAATGATCTCAATAGTTCGTTTGATTTCACCTTATCTAATTCTATCGTTTTAATAAAGTAAGATTCGGTATGAGTTGAAGTTCACAGACCAATTTCCTTAAAGTGTTTATCTAACTTTTTCTTGAATAAATCGATGTTGCCGCTGTTCACTATTTCATAAGAGAGACTATTCCACTTCTCAATTACATCGTAAGTGAAGAAATTCTTTGCTATATTGGTTTGAAATCGTTTATGACAAAGTTTATGCCCATTACTTCGTGTTACATCGTTAAAATCATATCTAAAGAATTGCCTGTAATCGATATTTTCAAATTTATTTAGTATTTTGAAGACTTCTATTAATTTTCCTCTCAATCTTCTTGTTTCTAAAGAATGTATATCTAATTCGCGTAGTCGTTGGTCGTATGACTTACCTCTCAATTCTGGTATTAATTTGGTTGCCCTTCTTTGAATTCTTTCAATTTTTTTTTTTTTTCTTTTTGAGGTATGGACTCCAAAACTGTACTGCGTATTCCAGATGAGGTCTAACTAATGTTTTATAAAGAGGAAGTATTATATTTTTAGATTTATATTCGAAGTTTCTGGCAATAAAGCCTAGAGCTTTATTTGCTTTCTTAACAGCTTCAACACATTTATTAATTAATACTCCGAGATCCTTTTCCTCACTGACAACTTTGATAACTGAGTCATCTATTTTGTAATCGTATTCACTGTTCCTACTCCCAAAATGTATAACCTTACATTTATCGGTATTAAATTTCATTTGCCATGTTTTTGACCAATTTACAATCTTATTCAAATCGCTTTGGAGTAATTGATAGTCGTTCTCACATATTATGCGATTTCCAAGTTTCGTATCATCCGCAAATTTCGAAATATTGCCTAAAATATTATCATCAATGTCATTTACATATATAATGAACAGTATTGGACCCAGGACAGACCCTTGGGGTACACCACTAATAACATTCGCCCAATCTGAGCATTCACCATTAATAACGACTCGTTGTCGTCGGTCCAATAACCAATTTTGAATCCAATTTAAAAGTCTTCCTCGAATACCATGAGCTCTAAGCTTTTCCAATAATCTTTGATGAGGGACGGTATCAAATGCTTTTTGAAAATCTAGGTAAATAACATCAAAAGATTTATAGTTATCTACATCGTTAATAACCACATTAAAGAATTCTAGTAAATTTGTTAAGCATGATCTATTTCTTCTAAAACCGTGTTGGGAATTTTTGAGCAATCCATGATCTTCAAGATGTGCAACTAATCTATTAGTTAGTATTGCTTCAAAAATTTTGCCAACTATAGAAGTTAAGCTAATTGGTCTGTAATTATTCGGGAGCTTACGATCTCCTTTTTTGAAAATAGGAGTTATATTTGCAAGTTTGAAATTATGAGGTACTAACCCTTCTTGTAAAGACTTATTGAAAAGCATCGTCAGAGGTTTTACTAATATATCTTTCAAATTTTTTAGATGCATCGGATAAAATCCATCTGGTCCAGGTGACTTATTTATTAATAGCTTATCAATTTGGAAAGCAACTTCCTCTTCTAAAATTTCAAATGTATCTAAAATACTATCTGTATGAAAATCCCGTACGTCTTTCATGTTAGGAACATTATCTACATTTTCTTTCGTAAATACTGAGGAGAAAAAATTATTTAAAATGTTTGCCACATCGGCATTGTTCGACTTTAGGTTTCCGTTATTGTCCAGTAGTGGTCCAATTGATTCCTTAATGGAACTTTTATTATTGACGTAGTTGTAAAACTTTTTAGGATTAATTTTACTCTCCCGGGCAATATTAATTTCATAGTTTCTTTTATAGCATCTAATTAGTCTTTTGCAGTTTCGACGCCAAACTTTGTAATTATTATTTTCTACTGAGAAGAAGAAGAAGAAGAAGAAGAAGAAGAAGAAGAAGAAGAAGAAGAAGAAGAAGAAGAAGAAGAAGAAGAAGAAGAAGAAGAAGAAGAAGAAGAAGAGAAGATGATGATGATGATGATAGTGATGATGATGATGATAATGATAATAAGATGATGATGAGGATGATATTGAGGATGATTTTGATGTGTGTGTGTGTGAAAATGATGATGATATATATATATATATATATATATATATATATATATATATATATATATATATATATATATATATATATATATATATATATATATATATATATATATATATATATATATATATATATATATATATATATATATATATATATAATTTATATATATATATATATATATATATATATATATATATATATATATATATATATATATATATATATATATATATATATATATATATATATATATATATAGACCTTGGACCTTTTACATGACTGAAAGAAAATTTTCATCGGAAAGGTTTACACCCTTGTTATTATACTGCTTTAAAAAATAGAATTTAATTTATTTTCGATAATAAAACAATTTTCATTTTTTGTGCTTCACCATTTCTTTTATGTTTTAATATTATAGTAAATTGCATTATATATATATATATATATATATATATATATATATATATATATATATATATATATATATATATATATATATATATATATATATATATATATATATATATATATATATACCGTGTATATATATATATATATATATATATATATATATATATATATATATATATATATATATATATATATATATATATATATATATATATATATATATATATATATATATTTTATATATATATATATATATATATATATATATATATATATATATATATATATAACCTTTTCTGTTTACTTAAATCTCAGTTTTGAATTTTTTTTTTTTTTTTTATATTTCTAGTATATGATCCTAACAATCAATTTAAGT